>JAHWFP010065279.1:7214-31811 GCA_023313725.1 Lithobius niger
GGGGGGGGGCTCCCCGGGGATCCCTGGGTCCCGGACTGCCCAATCCGACACTGCCTCGATAGAATGAGCAGCATTCACATGCAGTGGCTTATTACCCACCAGGTAGCCGAGGCAGTTGCCTCGGGGCCCCACGGAAGTCTGGGGCCCAAACGGGGCCCCCAACAATGCACTTCTCATTAGCGCAAAATATATTTTTTTGTGCTTTTCATTATGACGACTGGTCCACTAATGCATTGTAGCAATTTTAATATTAAGAAAGGGTTTATTTTTCTTTTACACTCAGTGCAGTTTATTGTTCCTCATGGCATCGTAGAAAGTTGCACATTAATGCGTCTATAGCTTATCGTTTGTGGCATTCACAAAATCTTGCCTTGGGCAAATGGCCCTGCCACGTGAGCCTCAAATTGGGGTGAAGGGGCACCATAGCAGAGTAATTTAGCCCCATACCTCGTATCAGGGTGATGGGAACTCGTGATATGATGACGGACCCCGTACCAGGGTAAAGGGTAAGAAGCCCCAATATCAAGGTGAAGGCTCTTCATATTGGGATGAGGGGCCCGTACTAGGGTAAAAAATGAGGGGCCCCTATATAAGGGCAAAGGGGCGAAATGGTAAGGGCGCTCTACACCAGGCCCCATGTTATGAGTGCTCCCCCGTATTTAGGCGAGGGGCCCATCGTGAAAGGTCTGCCTCGGGTCCCCAACACGGGTTAATAAGGCCCTGTTCACATCGTTGAATGCTGGCGAGAAGCACACTAGTATGTGTTTTGACACGTGAACATTAATTACTTTCCGCAGCTTAGAGCAACAAGCAGCAACAGTCCAAAACAAAACGCGAAAGAAGCTAGCAATCATTGTACGAGACAACTGTATTGCAGGCAAGCTACCAGGCGGAGCTTTCTGCAGGCCGCAGACAAGGCCGCAACCAAGCAGTGAGGTATAGTACCGCGAACTTTGTGAGGGCTTCCAGGGCACCCCGAACAAGGCAATCAAGAACAGCCAAGTGAAGGGTTGCAAGGCAAGTTAATGCGGAATCTAATCCACTGCCAAAAAATATTTTTAAAAAACGTGAAAACTCGTAGGTTCAGGAGAATTTGGAACTGAAAAGAACCTTCTATACAGGCACGCTAAGGTAGAAAATTTTTAGTTCAGCATATCGCTCCCATTCTCCCCCCCCCCCCCCATATTCTTCAGGATATTTTGGAATTTTCTTTGCAGTTTTGTTTATGCTGTTACTTTGTGAAAAATAAATGAAAAAAAAACAACAACAAAAAACAAGAGAGGATAGCGACTATTTGGTCGCCACCAGTCTTCTGTACACTTCTGCCACTTCTGCCACCGTTCATGCGCAAACCTCAATACGCACTGCAAAATCGATCTCTATTATATAATCTAATGGTAGTAACCAACACAACCGACGGTTAAAAATGCGCTAGCTTTTAGGCCTATATTAGATTTTAACGTAATGTCAGCTTTAGGCCTAGTTTTGCAGGTTAAAATGTGCTTTTAGGCCTGGTTTTTGATTTCAGGGCTAATTTTCAGCTTTTAGGACAGCTTTTTAAAGGTCACAATGCAAAACGAACAGACTGTTTGCATGTATGCCCATTGCCCACATCCGTAACATAGTCAGCACCTGATATAGATAGAGGAAGCCAAGAAACCAGGGAACAAGATTTTTTTCGACACAGTTTATTTAAAACAACTATATTTTGTAACATTGGTACTAACAGCTTCAAAACCTTGTGCACTCATATGAGAGGGGCCCCCAGAAGCTGAGGCTTTTTTAAAGAAATTTCGAACCTTAAAAATTTACGACGACCCCCTCCCTCGAGAGGGTCCAAAAAAATCATGAGATCCCCAATTTTCTCCTCCCCGGCGCTAAACAATGACCGGCCCTTTGTAGTGGCAGGGGTTGAATAAGCAGTGAAGTAGTGGCGTATCCTGAGTGAGATGGGTGCAAAGGGGGATCAAGGAGGGTGGAGGTGAGGTACAAGAGGGGATCCGAGATTATACCAGGAGTATAATTTAGTAAAAGCGGACAAATGAAACATTTAATGCAATTGAAAAAATCTGAAAATTGGGTTTTTAAACGTTTCAATGGCAATACATACAGCGTGCGTGGCGTATCTTGAGTCCTGCACTTATTTTGTGATCGGCTACGTCTTCCTGGAGGGGGCGGCTTTAACCGACGGCCGCCATTGTTTTTTGTAACTACTTTGGATATCAACAAGGCACTCTGCGACTGAACACGTACAATCGATTATTTGTGTTCATTCTGGGGCGAATTCAAATGGGCCGCGGACACTATAAGACTGTTGAGTGTTGCTTTGCAGTACTCCGCGGGACTTAAGGAAACCCCCCCCCCTGTTCCTAAGTCCCCCTCACCCCCCGTTAACGGAATTTTCGTATCCCATTTTGAATTCCAATTTTTTACCCTTTCCTCCCTCCCCACCAAACCAAAAACCCTTGGATGAAATTATTTCGGTGTAATCAAGACACGCGCCAGTGTGTCGCCAGCCAAGATGATAACAGATAACACCTATCCAGATAATGCATTTATATGAGCATGCCGCCCGCTAGACACGTTGTGGCTTTACAGCTAAGGTAGTTTGGCTGTTTTCAGGCGTGTGAGGATAAATAACTATGCGACAGAAAAGGCTGAAATTTGTTTGATCGGGTGACTACTGGGTGATCGGGTAAAAGTTACTGTTGTGACACAGCGTACCGTTTTCTTGTTGAAAAAACGACGTGAATAACGTTGATATCTGCCTAATTACTGGCTACTGGCTACTAGCTAACACCATTTCTTGTTTCACAAAAATCGACAAAAATAAATTCTTCCATGTATGCGGTGAATAAAGCTGGTTCTTAGCTCATTTTACAGGTATTGGTGTGGAGATGTACCTTTTTCATAAGGCCTTTTCTAATTGGTCAAATGGTTCAGGGGTTAGGGAGCTCTAGACGACCAAATTGATTGTTTTACATTGTTTTAAACATTGTTATTATGCAACAGTGGCAATCAGCAAACGCCAGCTTTAAGACGTAGACTGAAGAAAAAGGGTTTTGGTTTGTGTATATGCAGTTTCGTTTGTTCAAGCAGCTCCATGAATTTGAATTTGTTTATTAAGGCCTCGGCCCAAAGCTACATGCCCTATTACAACTAATTACGACTAACTTAAAATCTAGTCCATGAGCAATGTTTCAATTCAAAACAATGCCAATCAGCAAATAATGCTAGTCAGCAAAAACCAGTAATGTGAACATTAAACAAAACCGTGCGTTGCATATAATCATATGAAAACACTGACTGCTGTCCTCAAATGTAACACAAGCGTCCCCAACCTTCCCCCCCCCCAAAAAAAAAAAGAAATGTACCAGAAAACTAGACTGATGTTTCCATCTCATAATTGCTAAAAAAAAAAAATGGATTTCATCAATTTAGACCCAAAAGATCTGATACTTACCCCACACAAAACTTGTTAAGGATTCCAGCAAAGCTTTTCAAACGTGTTAAGTCGTGATATCAAACGCCTAGCTAATACCACAGACTAAGACTTCGAACTTTAAATGAAATAATTGAAAATTGCGCAGTAACAATATTCATAAATTTCATTTAACCTTCGAACTATTTACTCGGTGGGATTAGCTTGGCGAAAGAGCTTGGCGCTCGATATCACAACTTCACGCGGCCGAAGAGCTTGGCGGTAATCCCCAACATGTTTTGTTTTGGGGTAGATATTGTTTCGATATTGTTTCAAAACGAACTCCCAGGAGATGTTTGTTTAAAAATATATTTTTAAATTTTTCTCTTGAGTTTAAAACTTTAGAAGCACAATTTTTCTTGCTTCTATGGCCCTCTGTATCTCGGCGTTGCATGGGTGCTCAGGAGTTCAAATTGCGGCGGGCCCCCCCCCCAGCATATATTCCGATATCTGGTTTCAAGTCAAGTGGCGCAGGTTGTAATCAACTTCCCACTCTCGAGAAGCTAATTTACTGTTAATCATAAATAAAAGGTTTCGAGAGCCCTCATACACACACATACTTCCTGCTCTCAGCTAACGAGAGCTAATGCGTGCAATCGCGTTTCTTAGGAGATAAAACACCCGTGTTTACACAAACCCAGAAACAAACCTTGGCCGTGTTCTGTTTAGACCGGGAATGAGCTATTGCCCGGCTATTTTGAGCTTGTTTATCGCCGTAGATGTAAACAACGAAACATTTTTTTTTGAGGCAGACAATTCAGCAACGACTAATGAATGATATATCGTCTTCGTTCCTGTAATTCAAATATCAACATCGCCGGGCGGTGCAAATCTTCACTAGCCCCTTTTCTCTTGTGAGACGGATTGAAACTAGATAGCGCCCTCAAAACCAGAATCGTGTATTTCGGCGTGTGAAATAGGCCTAATTAATCGTTTATTATAGAATAGTGAGCTAAATTAGTTACCGTGGACTGGTTTTAGTCATGTTACATGTGGTTATTTTTGGTATAGAGATAATTATTACGTCGGATTCGGGTTTTGAGTAGCGCTAATTATTGACGGCCAAGGTAAAGCTTCTCGTTCACGGCCGAGTTGGTTCCCTTGTCTCCTAGCATGCCGCCCTACCTGGTTGTTATGGTAACCACGAAGGCGGCACTCGTCCGTGTTGGGAGGGAATGGAGAGACGAAATGTGAGCCGATTTGGTCGGTCGCACTGCGAAACGGTCGGCGGTAGTCGCTTTTGAGAGAACTCCTAAAAGCTTGGTGAGCCGTTCCCGTTTCTTAAGAACCCTCTGAGTGGCTCTGATCGTGTTCCGCGGCCACGCGCTTCGATTGGAGACTCCCCGCTTTTGCTTTTGGGGAAGACAACGAACGAGAAGGAATAGTTTGGTCGGTGAAGGAAGTGAATTCGTCGGTTTCGTACTTTGTCGTTGAGAATATGCGTCGGTGTATTCGTTGGATGGGTGTATTCATCGGAAGGGATTGTCGAAGAAAGTGTGCCTGTTGAATTGAAACCGTTCAAGTGTTGCCGTGGAAACTTTTAGCTACTTTTTTTTTTGTTTACTTTTCGGTTTTGGAGTTTGAGGGAGGAGTTTTATTCGTCGGAGTAATCGTCGGGTGGGTGTATTCATCGGACGGGATTGTCGAAGAAGAAAGTGTTCGTGTTGAATTGAAACCGTTCAAGTGTTGCCGTGCAAATTTTTGCTGCTTTTTTTTTGTTTATTCTTTCGGTTTTGGCGTTTGAGGAATGAGGGAAGAGTGTTAAGAAGAGGAATAACACAGCAAAACTTTCACCTGCGAGTTTCAGTGTGAAACTTTCACCTCATGCGTGTTTCAGTGTGAAAATAGGCTACGTGCGCATGTTTTGTGTTCCTCCTCCGTTCTTCACTTTCTAGTCACAAATTACAATTGATGTACGTGCCTTATTAGTTTACCATGTAAAACAATGGTTTATAAGTGATGGGATAAATCGTACCAGAAGCAACGGTACGGAATTGTACGATTTTTGTGCGAATCGCAAAGCCAGAAGTCGGCTACTCATCATATTTAAACAACAATTTGTGACAATTAAAAAAAAAAAAAGGTTTTTAAAGTTAATCGTGCTTTCCCCGCTGTCGTCTAACGTGGCAGACGCACAAGTGGACATTTTGTTTTCCCGCTCCAACTAGACGATAATTACCGAATTTACCAAAGTGATTTATTTGCCTCTGTATTCCACTGAGTGAAAAACATCGAAAAAAAATCGGGTGACTTGTGATGGAAGCTACTCTTTTCGTGTCTGGAATGTACGACGCCGATACAAACTCTGTTTACGCTTCGTCAAGGAAAGTGGAAAACCGTCAGTTTTTGCGTGACTCACAGTTGTTGGATGGACTTAATTACCTGTGCGTTCGAAAATATAACCCAGTTTAAAATTTTTCTCAGTCGGTTCCCTGAAGAGCGGATACGTATCGTCAACTTTATTTACAACTTGTTGCCTCTGAGCGTATAGGAGCTTGGTGTTGAGTTTGTCGTGACTGGGGAAAATGAGCTCTGCGATGCTAAGCCATCAAAAATTACGGTAAAATTACTGTTGAAGTGAAACAAAAAAAAAACTAGTGTGAATTGTTTTGGATATAAATCCCAAAACGAAAATATTAATGTCTTAGTGGTACGCGCCAGATTTACATTGGTGTTCTGAGCGGGATAAATGAACACCCAAACTTTTTCGTATCAAGTCTAATTTGAATCTCTGATATCGCTTTTTCACAGAAAGAGTTTCGCCACTTTGGAACTCCCTTCCAGCTAATGTGGCCGTTGCCACTACCTTAAACACCTTCAAGGCTTACCTGGATAACCTGTTATCAATTCTTGTGTGTTGCGTCTGGATTTGGTGCGCCTTCCATTTAGCCTTTGGTGCACCTTCGATTTAACCTTTGTCGGCAACATCGTTATCTGTGCTACGCTACGACATGCTATGCTATGCTAAGCTTCAATATCAAACTAAAATTAGTGTTTAGGTGTTAAATACTGAAATACAGATGCGCAACATGGATCTGAACTGTAACACTTCATCTTCGTGTGTTACAGCTGCTCCACCTGATGACGTAGTGCCTGAAGCAGACTACGTATCGGGATTGGTTATAGGTTTTGCTGTGCTCTTGGTGTTAATTGCAGCTGGTGTAGTGGTGAGTGTGATCACGTGTCGTACGTTCCAACGTGATCCTCATGTGTGGGATATTTTGTACGATACCGTTCAACCCGTTCCGGAGAGTGATCAAAACTCCAGTGGGGGAGTCTGCGGAAGTGAAGCTGTAGAGATGCAAGCTGTGGAAAGTGTGGGTTACCAACAAAACAGTTAATGATAATTAGTATGGGGGGTTAATATTAATTTATATGCTAACTGATGTAACCAGCTATTTACATCGAAGCAAGATGTATCACGAAGCCGTCACTTCGCGGTGCACCTTGTCAGGTGAGCTGCAGCGTGCCTATCTAATACAGCAGCGTCAAGTGACGTCGTATTAGCTACAAGAGAGATACCTACAAGGTGCACTAGATTGAAATGGTGGGTTCAACAACGGCACTTCTAGTCAAGCCAGTGCTTTGAGAGTGTATTTTGTAGGCTCAAAAAAAAAACGTTGTTTTCTCCAATCCCTTATGCTACGAGGTTGTAATCGGAAAATACAGATTCCACTTGCTTAAAATGTTAGCAACTGTCAACAAATCGACAAAAATCGCGCGTTTTAGGCCTATGGAATCCAGTCTAATAGGATTGGCTTCAGCAAGACGCTCTTCTTTTCCCCCACCAGTGCACCTTGCAGCTAACCCAGTAACTGGCTCCACTATAGAGTTATACACAATAACACTACGTCGTGTCACTGCCCTATGTTCATTTAACACGGGAATTGGCCGATCGCCAGCAGCACGGCAGCGAGCGGGCCCAACTGTTCAACCAATTGGAACCGGATCGCTGCAGTCACATGACATAAAGCCTTAGCGGGAATCCTCTGCTCCAGCAGGTATAAAAAACCGCAGGAACAGAGGATCCTAAGTTGGTGTTGGAGGTAGAACTCGAAAGGTTGGACCTCTCAGACTCTGCTATGGCTGATTCAAGCTGAAACTTGGGTCAGTGGATAATATGTGATACGCGGTGTACAGACCCATAGCTGTGCAGTGAGGAAAAGAGTGAATTGTGCTCGAGCAAATCTTGAAATCAATCGTCCACTTCCTGTGTAGTTAAATATTTTGGGGGGGCTGTTCAGGATTTGAACCCACGGCGCTTAGTCAATTCCCGTGTTAGGTGGCAATTGGATAGGCACACTGCAGCTCACGTACTGACAAGGTGCACCGCGTAGTGTTGGCTTCATGTTGCATCTTGCCTTTTATGTGAACAGCCGGTTACAATATGCAATGAAGGAACTCAATCAGTCTAATTGGATTTCCCAGAGTGGTTAAGCTGGTAAACTTTTTTTCTCCTCCTCGGCACAATAAAAAGAAGAAATGAAACATTTTCACTCACTTCACTATTGACGTTTGCTAAATGTCAAGTGCTTGAAACGTACGGTATGTACAGCCTGTGCAGCGGAGAAGTGCCAGTATTCTTTATGCTTACAATGATACACAGATTAGTGTAAGGATACGCATTACGCAAATATATCTTAACAATATTATTCAGTAACAGGACTAATGGATAAATAAACACAGATGCAAAACCCTATTTTCGGTGCCTTTTTGGAATTAAATGTCAAACTGACGAAACCTTGCAGGGATATATTGGAGACTAAATGTTGGAGTTGTTTACCCATGAGGTAAATTTTTCCAACTCTTGTTGCCCCCCCCCCCCTTCCCCCTTCGGATACTCCCTCCTCATATTCGGCCCTGCACATTTGAGACCAGGGCGGATGTCCCATCTATCACTCAACCACACTGACACAGTCTAGGAAACGGCCACAGGCAGCATTTAACATGCACACATATACATACCGTACATTTACGCAAACGTTTTTCAGATCGAGTGATATAGTCAGGGCTCCCACAACAGGATGGGGGGGGGGGTGTCGTTGCCATGGTTTCTACGTGTAGACAACTCGAAAACCGCATACTCCGGTAAAGGCGAGAAGCAGCCAGCAGATTTAGTATTGATCAAGTAAAAGCTAGTGATCGAGAAAACTGTCGTTGCGTAAACGCGCCCTAAACAGTGCCCTATAAAGCTAGTTCTTAGATAATTTTAAAGAGACACTTCTCCAATTGTGCCCGTTATAAAAATATACATTTCATTAATTGATCGAGCCATTCCGGAGTTTCGGGACCCTGAACGATCAGTTTTATTGTTTTACATTGTTTTAAACATTGTTATTATTATTAGACAACAATCTGGCAGATGACCAGGAGTGGTTAACGCGTGCTAAAACCCTTTAGTCGACAACAATGCCAATCACCATACACCATTCAGCCGCAAGGCGTAGATTGAAGAATAAACAAATGCTAACAATGCTGGTGAGCCAACAATTCACCTGCACTTTAAGGAAACGTGAAGAGGAATCCTTATCAGCGTAACTGGCCTGGAAACTCGATGCACCATTTGCAATATGGGGATGGCGGTGGGGGGGGGGGGAGTTGTTTAACGAAACAGCCAACTTAGTTGGCATGGAGATTCAAATTAATTTATACAAGGTGACCCAAAAGTCGGAGGGGGGGGGGGCGCGCAGGGACCCCAACTCAGAAATTTCCAATGAAATAGGGAGTAGAAGAATATCTTATTTGAAAGGTCTTCATTAGGCGAGTAAAGAGCCACAATGATAATTTCAATACGATGAGCACATTCAAAATGGCGGCCAGTCAAACATTAGGTTTTTTCTCTGCATCCCTATGTGTTACTCAGGCTAGTGACGTAGGTGGCAGCATAATGCTTCACTCAATTTGATTGGAATAACCACAACGTCGTTTGCGGTTTGAAAACCCCTTCCCTCGGGGTCTCTTGTAATAATAATCTGACCGACCTTGCTTCACAACTGCGTAAATTGGCGAAACGGAACATAAACCTCGGACGGTGAACATTAGCCGTTAGTTAAACATTGTGTTCATAAACGTTCAAAGGACTGAAAGAAAGAAATTACTGATGTTAAGGTACTTGCTCATGGATCTCTGTTACTAGAGAGAGCTAGCAGGGGGAGGAAGAGGGGCACTGAGGCCCACACTCTGGATTTCAAACTGCAAAAGACGTTGTGGGTGTAATCCAATCAAACTGAACGAGGCATTTTGCTGCCACCAACGTCCCTTTACGATGTCTTTAGCCTGAGTAACGCATATGGCTACAAAGGAAAATCGTAATGTTTAACCGGCCGCCATTTTGCATGGGCCCATCGTATCGAAGTTATCATTGCGATACTTTACTCGCCTAATGAAGACCTTTCAAATACGGTATCCTCAGTTCTACCCCAATTTCTGAGTTGGGGCCCATGGAACCCTCCCGAGGGAGGGGGGGGGGGCAGGCGAAATACCGGGTGTACACAAAGCTAGATCCTTAAACCAAACATACATTGTCAGGGTTTCACTATATTCTTTCAACCCCTTCAAAAGTTGTGAGGCTGGACTGGGACTTTTGGGACACCCTGTATAGTGGTTTGACGTCACCGTCCCGTGTTCATTTGCACTGCAATTAATAGAAAGGGGGAATACACAATTATTAAAGGCCAAAGGCGCTGCAAGAGAGCTGCAGAAAAAAAAAACTACTTCCAACCGTAGGACTTGCACTGAATTAGCTAGCGAAGCGAGCGAAATTCAGTGCGTTTGCAAGGAATATAGACGACCAATTTGGTATGCCAAAGTATCACAAATTAGAAAACAAAAAACGAACTCGCTTGATGCTTAAGGTAAGGTTTAACTGATCCGAAGTCAAAACACTTAAGAAGGAACACAAAGGAACACAAATAAACTTCCCTGTAAGGTTTCAGATACAGCAGCGTTGCTGCCCTGTTTAGTCCGCGTGGAAACTTACTGCTGTATTCAACCATTATACACGTAAATACAATTAAAACCATAGCCAACGTTCAAAGTTTTTGATGCCAAACAAACGACAAATAATGTAAGGCTCCACTCGGCTGCATTCTGGACTAAATATTTTAGTGTTCTTCAGTCAAGTTGTCAACTTTCCGTGCATCACCTTACTGATGATCCATAACCCTTTTTCAAGATTTTCGAAAACTTTTCCAAGCACGGAATTCTATTATCCAGGACATTTCCAGTTTAACCATTTTCTATCGGTGGAGTTTAGCCAAGTAAAATGCACCAATCGTGTGCAAAAGTAAAAATGATGAAAGTTTTTGAATGCAGCAGTAAGGTTTGAAGTGAACTAAACAGTACAGCACAATATTGCAGTATCTGAAACCTTACAAGAAAGTTTATTTGTGTTTCTTTGCTGTTTTAACTTCGAGTCAGTTAAACCTTACCTTATATTAAACATCCAACGAGTTAGTGTTTGTTTTCTAATAATGTAACATTTCGCTTGCGCTGAACTGTAGGCGATGTTTGGCAGATGGTGAAAGCAGTTATTGTGACAAACAATAGAGTAGTGACATAACGTAGTATTATTGTATATAACTCTATGGTGGAGCCAGTAACTGGGTTAGCTGCAAGGGGCACTGGAGGGGAAAAAGAAGATCGTCTTACTGAAGCCAATGCTATTAGACTGGATTTCTTAAGCTTATAACGCATGAATTTTGTTGTTGGAGAAAACAACTTTTTTTTTAAGCCGAAGAAATCCGCTCTCAAAGCACTGTCTTGACTAGAAGTGCCGTTGTTTTCCCTTACATTTTAATCTAGTGCACCTTGTAGCTATTACCTCCAAATGGTGTCTCGTAGCCAATATGACGTCACTTGACGCTGCTCTATACAAGCGATACGGCGCGCATGTTCATTCTTTTAACGGAATCAGTGAAAAAGTGGGAGCATGTTCATTTTTAGCATGGTAGTAATGAAAAAGGGCGAACGGCCAGAACGTGAAGGGCAATGTCGATTAGTTGTAACAGTCAGTTACAAACGAAAAATTACGACATGTATATTTGACTGAATACTATGGGCGCCAGGGTAGATTAGTAGGAAGTAACCCTTTTCTGAAAAAGTGGGGTAAAGCAAGACCTTCTTCCACCAACGGCACCAGAAGGCAGCACTTGTCTGGTTCTCGTAGGAGCCGAAACTAGAAATAAAAAATGGCGGCGTCGTTGCCATGGTGACCATTGTAATAGCGACAATACCTGCGGAAACCGACGAAAGACTCGTGCGTGGGCATCATCCGAAGTGGAAGAACTTATTCTGTGTTCGATGCAAAATGTATATAGATCGTTACAATAACCATAAACCACGGATGATGCTTCAGCCTTGAACGGGCGATGAGCACGCTTGTCGAGCGTTCTCGGAACACAAAACAATGCGTTAAACTTAGCTCCACTCGTAACGACAACCCGTTTTAAAATTGAATGTTGGATTAAAAAAAAGTAAAACGATCAGCCAGTTCTGATCTTTCTTAAAATTATTTTAACGTCTTAATCTGAATTATGGTATATTTTAAACGATTAATTTTGTATTCTTATCGTGGTAAATTTGTTTTAGTGACGCTAAATAGTTTTGATCCCCATGATGCTTTGCGCTTCCGTGAGCGCACCCTCTGGCGCCCTCTGGCTGTAAATCGCTGAAACAGTCTTCTTTCATCCAAATGTTTACCGTTGTCAGAAAAAGAGTGGTACTACCTATACATTCTTCTACCCTGCTATGGGCAATCGAACTCTGGGCCCCAACTGAAACAAACGCCAGTGCGACAACAAACGGAACAGTGCGACAACATGGCGTCCTACTAGACCCAGCTAGTAAAAATTAATTTGCAATGTTAAGAATGTTTGGTAATCTTTTTAATCCAGGCATTCGAAATGATAGATGCAACACTTTTACTGTTAATATTTAAAACTTAATTCAAAAACGTACACATTAACATTTACTAAACGACGTACCCAGAATGTGAGCAAAATACCAGTATTGTCCACCAGCATCGAATGTGACGGTTCCAATCGCGGACCTAGCAAGTTTCAATTTCCTAACATATAACACAGCTCATTAAGCACACCTTTGCGCTATTCTTCGTGATGGTGTAGAATCACTTTGGTGGTAAACACGCAAAATTAGAACATTCTACCAAACGGTGGTGAAGAGCCGAAAAACTGGGTCTTAAGCCTTTTTCGGACCAAATCGGGATCCAATCGAAACTATAGCTTCACACACCCCCCGTCCCCCTCCCAACATTTTGTCTTCGAAGCCTCTGAAAAAATAATGTTTTTCAATCAAATGCAGCGTGTGTTTATAAAAGTAAGAGCGTTTGACGGGATGGGACGTGGGTTTGGCGTGATGTGATGGGTTGATCGATGGTATAGTGGACGACAATGTGCATACGACAAAAGAATAACATGGTCTTTCCTTGTACTGTTGGTTTAATGGTTCGGGCTCTGTTGTTATTGAACAGCCCACCTTAACAAGTAAAATCGACTGCTCATTGCTAATGAGAGATAAACTAATAATAGGCGAAATTCTGTCATATGATGTAACTTATATTTGAGCTAGGAGATATTGGGGGAAAGAGTTCTAAGTGTAAGCGCCGCAATAAATAGACTTACATGTGATGTATGCAGTATGATCGGGAATTGGGGACTAGAATCAACATAATAAGACCGCTGAAGTCAAGACTGCTACTCTTAAGCTTTTGAATTAATTTCTTTGAGTCTTAAGTCAGCCGAAGCAATTTAATGCTCGTATGGCTGAACCGGCTCAATTTGGAACATTACCAGACTTTTTTGAGAAGAAGAAGTATTTGGTAAACGGAGAAACTAACCCGGGGACTCGATCCGGGAAACCTCTGATCATCGTAGGGGCCGGAAAATTGTCCAGAATTAGCCAGAATAGTTCCCATATCCGCTGAAGGAGCATGGTAGCCCCTCACGCTACCCTGGCCGGCAGTCCTGGCGGGGACTTTTCCAAGATCCAGGGGTTCGACCAGATCCGAAAACTTCCAGCAACTATACCTGAGCTCTCTCACCACTCAGCCATGATGACCACAGCACTGCTTCTCATAAGAGGGAAGCTTTTCATGACAGCATACTTCTCGAAGGGGCAGCTTCGAGACTGCCTTAAGCCTCATTTATTTCTGCCCAGCATGAACATGAACACGGAAGAACATAAAAGAAGTGATCATAGAAATGGGGGAGGGGGAGTGTTAGCGGTGGGATGGGTGATTTGAGTCACAGGATGTGTTGATTGAGTGAGCGAAGCGGAACAATTTTTAAGAAACTAAATTCGGTCGAACATGGAAATACACATGAACTACCGTAACTGACCAGTGTTCCTAACTGTGCATTCAACACCACCCGTGCTCACGAGCTTCAGCTAGTAGAATGATAACAATACTAGTACGGATTCTGGCTTTATAATCCTAGCCACTGCAAATCATGAGATGTGGTTGTTATACATCGAGATGGTGTAAGTTACGTATCGTTGACTCTTTGACAATGATCCTCTGAGAGAGGCAGACTGAACTGAAGCATCCTGCACCCAAGGCCCGCATAGTAGTTATGAGATGAAGCGCCATAAATGAAGGAGCTTTGGCAGTAATGTTGCGGATACTTGGTGGATCCCTACACGATTTGCATCAACATACTGTGAGGCGACGCTGCATGGAACTACCGGCAGGTCGTTAAAAAATGATCAGTACAGTTTCAGAAAATTTTTTCTAAGTCTAACGTAAGCATCTAAATTGTACGCAGTTGTTAAGGCTGCTAAATACAGATTTCAATGAAAAAAATTTCGTCGGCCAACCTCCTTACCGACTCTCATATGAAAACTAAGTGTGCGTAAAATGTGAATAAAATTAAAAGTAAGCATGCGCAAAATGTGAATAAAACGAAAAGTAAGTAAGCGAAAAATGTGAATAAAATTAAAAGTAGGTACGTGAAAAATATGAATAAAATGAAAAATAAGGGCGCAAAATGTGAATAAAATGAAAAGTAAGTAAGCGAAAAATGTGTATAAAATGAAAAGTATATAAGTATGACAAAATGTGAATAAAATTAATAAGTAAGCGATTATGAGCACTTATCTGAAAGTCGCAGATCACATCAGCGCCGCAGATCATCATAGTTTTCCGAGTTGTTCTTTTAAACGCACACTCAATTTTCTGACCCCGCAGCGTGACGTCACCGATGAAGCATCATACTCCTCAACTGCAGGGGCGGTTTTTCAGCTAAAACTTCTGAAAATATTTTTCAAGTGCGAGGACTATCCAATCAATTTTACGTCACCAACCAAGCCGTTATTAACGTACGTAGGGATGCTGTGGAGTACCTGCTTTTTTTCACATTCCTACTTTTTATTTTTTCACATTTTTCGCATTCTTACTTTTCATTTTATTCACATTTTTCACATACCGTACTTTCTTTTCATTTTATTCACATTTTTCGCACACTTACTTTTCATTTCATTCACATTTTTCGTATATTTACTCTTATTTTATTCACATTTGCCGCATAGTTATTCTTTTCATATTACTTACATTTTTCACATACCACTTTTCATTTTTTACACATTTTTCGCATTTTCGTTATTTTTTGCATCACTACTCAGTTCTTCCTTTTTTTACATGCGATATATCCCCGCTGTTTCACAATTCTTCAATAGAATTATTCTTTACTAGTAATCTTTGTAATTTCTGGGTAATTTCAGTTTTTTTTGGCTGTCTCAGGATGCAAAACTAAAAAATTTGTTATAACAGCGTTATACCCACGTAATTATTCTGCTCGTACATTTACTGATAACATACTTATGACTAGATCTTAAACACAGCTTCAAAAAAACATATTTTTTCTCTAGCTTCAGAAGTTCATGAGGCAAGTTTAGCTGCTATGTTTTTACATGTGTCTTTAGTATCATTTGTTGTGCTTCCATCTTAGTTAAAGCATATATATATATATTTGTTTTTACTGTATCTTCCAGTATTTTCAGTCTGGGGCAAGGTGGCCTGATGGTTAGCATGACCGTCTCCAGTGCCAGAGGTCCCGGGTTCGAATCCGGCCTCAGCCACCCCTGGCATTTTCAGGGCAGAGAAGGGCCCTGTGATGTCTCGTGCTCATGTCGATTGTGGCATGTAAAAGAACCTAGTATTTCCGATAGGATTTACCTAGCCAAATTGACCCTCTCTCCTTCTGGCGCCATGGCTAACGCTGGGTGTGCGTCAAAAAGCTACAGTACTTTCAGTCTCCAATTTTTTTTATGTCTTTTGTTAATTCAAATCTAATTCCGTGCACAAAATTAGGGCGGACAATTTGATTGTTTTAACTTCGAGTTTGTGCGTTTTGCCTTTTTTTTTCACACGACCGTTCGTATTTTTTACGGTTTTTATTGTTACAAGTAGCAAATTTTCAAATTTTTCACACTTTAACCCCTCGTACATGCACACGCGTAACTTGCCGCGCATACAAGCAGACACAGAAAAGAAGGCAGCGCTGGTGTGTCCACGATCACGCGTAAAAAGGGATGAGAATGACCGACCGACTTGACCTATTTACAAATCCCTCTATTGAATACCCAGTTTCGTAGTAGCTGGAGGGCATAAAAACCCGTCCTGCCGCGCGGCTCACGCGTAAAAGTTGAGCCTACGCCAACTCCAACGCCCCGCCGATTCGCAATGGATTATGGGTAAGCGATAGGGGAGAAACCAGTATTCTTTTCTGCGTTCGCGTCTACGCGCGTCAAGTTACGCGTGTACATGTACGAGGGGTAAGCAGCACCCCTACTTACGAAATTATGATTATTAACATAGTTTTGCGTTATTGGCTGACATGGCTCTGAAAGCAGGATGGCGACAGTGGAGAAACAACGGTACACTGTGTACCGTGGGGGTGCCGAAATTGAATCGGCACGGAGTCACGCTAAATTCCGGGGGCTTTCTTAAATACTGACCCGTGTGCGGGACCTGGAATTACAGTAACTCCGGTTTCTTAATTTGCTTTAACAGTGTCTGAAACCTTAACTCTTTATTTTTCTGAAATAAACACGTCTGCAAAGGGCGTCGAAATTGTACGTGGCGTCACCGCGTCACGTTAATTCTGGGATTTTCTTTAATTACTGAACCCCCTGTGGACCAGGAGTTACAGCAACTCCGGATTCTTAATTTGCTTTAAAAGTGTCCGACTTAATCCGGAATTGTGGTAACACGGAGTCAGCAAAACTCTTGATTTTTATGAAATACGGACGCCTGCAAGGAACCGGAATTACCAAAAAATAACATCCCTGCCTCGCTCGCGCTGCCGGGCTCGCTGCGGCTATACAAATAACACCAGAAACGGCAACTATATAATTGTCGAATTAGGCAAGAGTTAGGGTAACTCCGTGTTACCACATTTCTGAATTATTTCAAACACTTTTAAAGCAAATTAAGAAACCGGAGTTACTGTAATTCCGGGTCCCAAGGGGGAAGGGGGGGGGGTCAGTATTTAAAAAAATCCTGGAATTAACGTGACTCCGTATCGATACAAATCCGCGCCCTCTCCTGCAAGGGGAGCTGGAATTGCCGTATATACGGAAACGGATTTTACTTTAAAATTGCTTGCAGAAATCCGGAATTTTAGTAACACGGAATTACCGTAACTTCGATTTTTTGGTGACTTAACCCTGAAGTTAGGCCACAAAATTGTAGTAACACGAAATTACCGTAACTCCGGTTTTTTCTTAAGTTCAAACCCCACACTGGACCTGGAGTTATTGTAACTCTGGATTCTTACTTTGGGGTTAAGACGCCTGAAAAAATCCGAAATTAAGGTAAAGAGTCGAAAAAACATAAAAGCGAATCTATTTTTAAGCAATTGGTAAACTTTTGACCGTCAAATTTTCTCTCTTTCTACTGTTGCCACTGTATAAGTGTAGATTCGTGTACGTATCTTTATCGCCTGTTTGCCTTTTTCAAAGTGCTTTCACCGGATGACATTTTACCAATAACGCGCGGTCGTCCTTTGGCACCAAAAAAAAAAAAAAAAAAATCGATGACCGTTGGTCAGGTGTAGACGGTCAAATTTCGGATCTGGTCGTCAGATCAACAACCCAATAGATAGAAGATATCGCAATCCATCAAATGGAAAAATTATAACAAAGACGAATTTGTTGTTTGTGTCTCACGGAATAATTTTTTTAATGTAATGGGAAACTATGCTAACTTGAATCACATATAGTATATAAACGAAAGCGTCAAGTGTCCCGTAAAAAAAGGGTTATATGATTGAAGTTTCACTTTACTTGTTAAAACGTACACGGATAAAAATTTAGGGTCTTGAATCATGTGAATAGTCAAGTGTACAATTGAGAAAATTGCGTCTGTTTAAGTGCTGTTGTGCTTTAAGAATTAAAAATATTCTTAAAGCACACTAGCACTTAAACAGGCGCAATTTTCTGAATTGTACATTTGATTATTTAAATTAAAAATCACAGATTTTTGTCCGTGTACATTTTAACAAGTAAAGTGAAACTTCAACGATAATAACTTTTTTTTTACAACACGTTGATGCCTTTGCTTGTAATATGCATACTTTTTTTAATGGCATGCAATAATGTTGACTAAAAACTGGCATTAATGTTACTTGACATTTACACCAAACGCCGAGTATTAGTAGTATAGGTTATCGCCTGATTCCCGAGTGCTGAGAACTAACAATGTCGAGGGCCGCAGACCCGAGCGATTGTTAGTTCTTTGCACGAGGAAAGCAGGCGATAACTTATTTATCTACCGATGTCCGCATCTCTGCCTGACAATGGCGATTAAAATCTCCCGATCAGCTTTTTCTGTGGCATGGTTATTTATCCTCTTCGCTTGAAGACAGCCGAACTGCCTTAGCAGTAAAGACACAAGTGTCTAGTAGTCGCCGTGTTCATTTATATTTTATATGCGTATAGGACGGACGTAAATGTTATCGTTGAATCTTGGCGGGCGACACACTAGCATGTATCTTAATCTGTAACACCACATTAAACTGTTTTTCTTACAAATGGCACTGGTGCAGCAATCAACAGCTGCTGATGTAGCTGCTGCAGCTGCTTATGATTTCCACTTTCAAACGTCCAAAGCGAAATAAAAACAGTTTTGTAATGAAGTAATACGGAATATGTATTGGGAGCTTTAATTCTTGAGCGCATATACGAGACTAAAGACTTTGGCATTCATCTAACCATGAATTAAAATTTTCTACACATTGCAACATTGTTGCGGCTAAAGCTAAACGTGTAGGCTACATGATAAAAAAAATGTTTCCTCTCGCGAGATAAATCTGCACTTGTAAAAGCTTTTAAGGCTTATGTAAGACCCATTGTGGAATATGCATGCCAGATGTGGTCGCCTTACCTTATCAAGGACATCATTACTGTAGAATCTTTTCAACGTTCTTTCACGAAATTCCTGCCGGGCATGCATGGTCTGTCATATCGGCAGCGTTTGGATTCTTTAGGGCTTAAATCACTTGAGCTGAGGAGGCTTCGTGCTGATCTTTCTCTTACTTATTCACTCCAAAATGGCGTGACTCATATTGACACAAATGTTTTTTCTTTATTCGGGGTAATAGTTATATCAGAGGTCACCCGCTTAAATTGAAGGTGGGGATGGTACGGAAGGACTGTACGAAGTTTTTTTTTTACTCTAACCGGGTGGTGAAGCCTTGGGATAGTCTCCCATTAGGGCTAGTGGGATCGGCCAGTCTTGACAAATTAAAAACTGGCCCTAAGAAGCATGATCTGTCTGGCTTTATGAAGTGCTTTTAGTGGGTTTTTTTTTTTTTACTTGATGCATGTATTTCCCCTTCACAAATGTTTGTTTTATTACTCCATTTTAATGTTAGGACCAGTGTTAGCGGAGTTCCATCCTCCCTTCTGGTATCCTTATTGTCGTTTTGTGCAATAAAAACTCATTATTATTAATATTGTTATTACGAGTATAGGCACTATATATATATATATATATATATATATATATATTGAAAAATCGCAAATGACAATTACAGGTAAAGGGTAATTCAGTCGCAAAAGCTGGAATGCAATTTTCTGCAAAGCCCCTTTCGCCTGCCGTCAAATGTTGATTACTCCGCCATGCGTAGGTGCTACAAAGGAAGCCGACATCTGCGGGAAGCAAAGCGACGTGACAGCCAACAAGAAGTTATTAACAGCCAAGCATGAAACTGCTCGTATGTAAGACCTGTATTAAACGACAGAAAAAAAAAAGCAATCATGTTCGAAAATTGCGTCCACGGTCTGAAGACGACAAGCATATTTTTTCATATTGCATCTTGTCGTTATTAGGAGCATAAAACTTATTTTTGGTCTCATGTTTGCGTTTTTTGCTCCGATAATTGTGGGACTTTACTTTATTTAACAAAGCATTGTGCTGCTGTACAAGCCGTGCAACAAACCAGAGTATAACATACATACATAAAGTTTGAAACAAAAAGAAAAATATACATCTAAATAAATGTATAAACAAACCTTAAAGGATAAAGAGCTGAATCAGAATAAATAGACTCTTTTAAGTAGTAATACACATATAGGCAGTAAAACATAAGTGAATAAGTTTGTAATATAAGTAGTTCAACTTACTTAACCTACATAAAGGGCAAAAAAACAGTACCTTGGTTTACGGGAGTTTATCACTTAAACGCAACATGAAGGCGGGTTTTATTTTTTATTTTTTATACCAAAATTTAGCCTGTACGAGTAAGAAAATTTTGTTTGGTGTAGGATGACATACAATTTTATGTAGGCCTACATTTTCCCTTTCTCTTCAAACAAGCTCTTTTTTTTTCTGATTGGCTTTGACAAATTATTATCAGTATCGCAAGCTTTGCTCAACCGATTGACGTTTCCGTTAAATGGTTGGTATATGCATAGGATAATCAAGTACGGCGTCGAGTGAGTTCTGCCAACAATTAACGAGTGGCGCAACCACCAGTTACTGTTGCCAGAACTCCCGAAACGCCGTTGGTTATCCTGCTTATACCAACCGCATACTATTCGAGTCGTGGCTGCAACAAAGAACAAATCGTGCTGACTGCGTGCAACAATGTATACATTGTTGTTGCTTGTTTGGTGAAGGGTTCTGTGCTGGTGTTTATTGATTGTAACTCGATTCCGAAGTACCCCATCACCGTTCATACCGCGGAAACTCAACGACGAATAGCCCCCTCAGACAACTTCTCTTAAAAAATTGTTTAGGAGAAGTTGTTTGAAGGGGCAATTTGGCGTTGAGTTTCCGCGGTATGAACGGCGATGGGGTACTTCGGAATCGAGTAACAATCAAGAAATAAAAGTAGAGAACCTTTGCTGGCTAACTGGGGTATTCGGCGTTGTGCGACGACGGATGCTTTCGAAATCTTGAACAGTGAAGCGGTAAGACAATAAACGTGTAATAAAACAGAAAAAAATTTACAAGACAGTTTATTTCCAAAGATTTTATTTTAAAAATTCCCTCAGTAATACATGACAAAAATAAAAAAAACAACAGAAATTCACTAGTGGCAAAATTGGCAGTCTGTATGGTCAACAGCATGTTTGTCTAGTCTATTTTCGAACACATTTAAGGTTGAGGCATGGCCACTAAACTAACTGGCCCGTTTTACAACGATACTATGGGGTAGACAAAATGGCCGCCACGTCTGGTTCATTTCGTCGAGGTCTGTTCTTCGAGGTTTCAACTTTGTACGGTGCGACGCGACATCTATTGGCGGCTAGTGGCGGTTTTCGAAATAATAATTTAAATTTTTACGTTAATTTTGGTGGCACATTTTTTTATTATTTATAAGAGTATTTTTAAATGGTGTTTAAAAATATCACTCGGCCACAGTTTCGCTATTTCACTGCGTTTGCAAAAAAAAGCAACACGTTCGTTGGCAGTTTGTACGGACGGTGTCGCCCTCGGTTGACAAAATGCGGCAAGTTGCATCAGTCAGCCGCACTTCCGGCGGCCATATTGCCAACCCAGTCTCGTAATGCTATTTTTCATTCAAGATCCGGCCAGTACTGTAGATAGCCCTGGTTGAGGACTCCACCACATGAGTCGGTAGGTGATTTTAGTTTTGGATAACGCGATAAGAGAGAAAAAAAAAACGTGGTTTGACTCTTTCTAATATGGGGGTCGCAGATTTTTATACTGATGCCCCTTAGTGGCGGAGTATATGTAGAGAGTGTGAAATTGGTTGTGTATGGTTTACTTACACTTCAAAATTTTGAAAAGATCGATTAAATTGCCTCGTGAAAGCCTCCACCAAATAGAATGCAAGCCTAATTTTTGTAGTCCAGAATTTTTGTATACGAGAAATACTTATTCCCGTCTATGCTTTTTGTTACCCTTCGCTATACTTTTTCAACAGCAGAACAATGCTTAATTATTAGGTGAGGGAACCAAATTTCAAAAGGAATATGGTTCCCTTATCTATGGTTGCCTTACCTTAAAGGGGGGGGGGGGGGGGGGGGTGTCATGAATTTATTGGACCCGCTCGAACGGGGGTCATAAATTTTTCTGTTTCTGTGAAGCGGGGGAAAGGAGGGTCACAAAAATAAACACGACCAGACTGGAAGAAAAAGTCATTTTTAGACCGCAAAAATGGCTCTTTCAGCAATCAGAATTTCTAAAAACACCTAGCTTCGGGGGGAGCACCCTCAGACCCCCCCAAGAACTCAGAACGAAGCAGAAGCAAGCCATCCATGATGGAAGCAAGCCATCCACTGAAGGAAGCAAGGCCCATCCTTCAATTTAAACAACGGTCGTTTTCAGGGCCACCAATCACCATGAAAGAGACCAAATTCCTGTTTTCATCACCATGTTCTGATTAAAGTGCGAAATTTTGGTAAATTTTTTGGGGGGGAGCCTGCTTGCATCCCAGGAAGGACGGAGCCCGCCACCTGTCTTTGACGAGGTCTCCTGATAATGCAAAAATTATCAGTTTAAGATGTTTCGGCAACAAGAAAGTCCATTTTGCTAGCCCCCAGCCCGGCCGGCTAAAAATGGTTTCTTTTGCCGAAAACGTACTTAACCAAACCTCGTCCTATACCTCCCCTCTCGAGTCACCGCCTGACACATTGGGAGGAAAATAAATGCCGAAAGTGATCGCGCTCTCGCTTTTATAGAGGAGGGCTGCGCCGCGCAGGTGCAGTGTGGGCATGCAAGCTGGCGGCTACACGCAACTAAAAAACCTCCAGGGAAATGACATTGAGGATCAATGTAATGCAAAAATTATCAGGTTAAGTATGTTTTCGGCAAAAGAAACCATTTTTAGCCGGCTGGGCTGGGGGCCGGCAAAATGGACTTTTTAAACATGGTGGACGTCTTCACTAGGTTTTTACGAAGTAGAGGAAAAAAAGGAGAAACAATGAAGAGGGAGGAGTGGGTGACGTAACAATGACGTAGGTGGGATACAATAAGTATGAGGTGAACTTGCTCTTCGGTGGCAATACAAGACAACATATGACGACGTTACACAACGGTTTGCAACAACGGTTGGTAACTAAGCAAAGGCACTACATTAGCTCTGGCTAGAGACTTAGTACATGGTAGCAAATTGATTGCTTAACAAACTCATGCCTGCTTAACGTGATGTAAAATTAAATCTACCCCAAAACAAAACTTGTTAAGGATTCCCGCCAAGCTTTTAGCCTTGTGAAGTCGTGATATCACATGCCAAGTTCTTTCGCCAATCTAATCCCACTGAGTAATAGTTTAATGGTTGAATGAAATAATAAATTGCTCCCCCCGCAATTTTCAATTACTTCATTTAACGTTTGAAGTCTTAGTCGGTTGGAGTATCTTGGCGAAAGAGCTTGGCATCTGACATCACGACTTCACACGACCAAAAAGCTTGGTGGGAGTCCTTAACTTTTGTTTTGAGGTAGATGTCAGATCTTTTGGACCAAATTGACGAAATCTATTTTTTTTTCTTATCAATTATGAGATGGAAACACCAATCTAGTTTTCTGGTAGATTTTTTTTTTTTTTTTTTTTGGTTGTCTTTCGTTACATTTTGAGCACAGCACTCACTATTTTTCATATGATTAGCATTTCTTATTTGCAGTATCTTTTTGCAAAAGTACGGATTTATTTAATTTTTAGTTACTGGCGTTTGCTGATTAGCATTATTTGCTGATTGGCGTAGTTTTTATAGTTTGTATTGTTATGAAACATTGCTCAAGGAGTATTAGTGTGGTTGCAATAATAGGTGTTGGGCGTACGGCTTCGGGCCGAGGCTTTAATAAATTCATCATGCTGTTGCTTGTACAAACGAAACTACCTATATACACAAACCAAAACCGTTTTCTTCAGTGTACGTCTTGAAGCTAGCGTTTACTGATTGGCATTGTTGCATATGATAACAATGTTTAAAACAAACAATCAATTTGGTCGTTTAGAACTTCGTAACCCCTGAACAACTTGACCAATTAGAAAAGTCCCTATGAAAAGAGCATTTCTCCTGAGCAATACCTGTAAAATGAGCTAAGAACCAGCTTTATTCACCGCACGGAAGAATTAATAATAATAATAATAATAATAAGCTTTGTTGCTTGAGCAACAGGACAAGCAAGGACTGAATGGTCACTAACAGCAAGCCTAAACAAAAATCGCTTTCATTAATGCGACAAATAAAGACTAAAAGTTATTCAATACAAATATGATTTAAAACAATTTGTTTGTGGTATCATATCATTAATTTAAAAGCTTATCAAAATCTTAAAAACAGCTTGAGGAAACAAAAAAAAAATAAATAAAGAGTAAAAAGAACAGAGCAAAGATACGTTACCCAGATGAAAGGGGGATTCAATTTAGGGACCCAAAATGCATTTTTAGAACCACTCTGGGCTACGATGTAAAAATTTCACAAGATTCTGTGTATTTAAAATTCTGCGGAAGCCCTGAACTGTACTTGAGGATACCGCTGATTCTGGTAATGAGTTCCATGAATTAATTACCCTCAAGGAGAAAAAGTTACTTCGGGTATTTGATCGTGCAGATTGCCGATTTAGCTTCAATGAGTGGCCTCGAGTAATATTTGTATTGGATGGGTCGAAAAAAGTAAGTGCTA
>JAHWFP010065279.1:47270-90997 GCA_023313725.1 Lithobius niger
CATTCCTACTTTTTCTTACTTTTTCATTCCTACTTTTCCTCCTTTTTCAATCCTACTTTTCCTACTTTTTTCATTACTACTTTTCCTCCTTTTTTCATTCCTAATTTTCCTACTTTTTAATTCTTACTTTTTCATTCCTACTTTTCCCCTTTTTCATTCCTATTTTTCCTACTTTTTTATTCCTACTTTTTCATTCTTATTTTTCCTACTTTTTCATTCTTAGTTTTCCTACTTTTTCATTCCTACTTCTCCTTTTTCATTCCTGCTTTTCCTCCTTTTTTATTCCTACTTTTCCTCCTTTTTCATTTCTACTTTTCCTCCTTTTTCATTTCTACTTTTCCTCCTTTTTCATTCCCACTTTTCCTCCTTTTTTCATTCCTACTTTTCCTCCATTCTTATATTCCTACTTTTCCCCTTTTTTTCATTCCCACTTTTTCTTTTCATTCCTACTTTTCCTACTTTTTTAATTCCAACGTCTCTTACTGTTTCATTTCTACTTTTCCTCCTTTCTTTTATTCCTCTTTTTTCATTCCTACTTTTCCTCCTTTTCTCATTCCTTCTTTACCTACTTTTTTCATTCCTACCCTTTTTTTTTCATCCTACCTTTCCTACTTTTTGTCATTCGTACTTTTCTTTGATTCCTACTTTTCCTACTTGTTTCTTTTCATTCCTACTTTTCCTTCTTTTTCTTACTTTTTGTTTTGAGTGTTGTTTAATTGGGGCGTCGGACGAACGTTTAACTGGAAAATCGTCTAATGGGATTATTGTCTAATATCTGCATAAATAAAAAATCTGGAAAATCGTCTAAACGGAATATCATATAAAGGATAATCGTATAAGGGATAAAAGTCTAACTGGATAATCGTCTATAAAAGTCTAACTGGATAATCGTCTAACTCCGGTTTCTGATGTTATATGTATAGCCGCAGTTAACGTGGCAGCGCGAGCAAGGCAGGGACATTTTCAAGTATACGAATTTCCTGTTAGACGGCTTTCCGTTACGGTATACGTTCTTCCTATTATGCGAATTTCCAGTTAGACGATTATCCTTCGCCCCGTTTAATTGAAACATTACTGAAATATTTTGCAAAACACTTTCGTTAACATGATTTACGTTACATCTTTTTTTTTTAACAACGTAGCTTGTTTTCAGCCTAGTTTTCAGTACGCGATTGGTCCCGTTTCTCACTTGTTTTTTTGAAAACTTGACCGGCGCGTAATGGTGCCAGTGGCTGGCCTGCTCCCATGAACCAAAAAAAAAAAAAAACCAGATCATCGGCCATCGAGCGGTTGTTGTATTTTTCAGGTTAACTTTAACTAGGAAACAGGCTTTGGGCCTATTGTAGGCGGAGCGAAGAAAAATTCATTTTAAATTTGTATTCCCTCTCATTATAATAGTTTCGCAATGTTCGCAATGTTTGCCCATGTTTGCCAGTACGATATGTGCACCTTGCCGACAGCGAGTTCAATCGAGCTCAACATGGCGTCGAATTCGGCTTCGTTAGGGAAGCGCGTTAAAACAGTCAAGCTCGGGAGATAGTTTAAAACGTCGTTAAGTATTTCGAATCTAGGGTGAGTGAACGTAGAGAGTTTAGAACAAACACACAATCCGGAATGTGTGCAATGGCTGCTACTGGGTCGTGAGATTTTTCTATACGGCTCCTGCAAGGTGTGTTAAGCCTATAAGCTTTTCCGGGTAAGTTATGTACAGACGTCGGGAAAAAAACGGCCGCGTCTATCACCCATTTTGCAGCTCATATTTTTCGACATGTCAATAATAAGTTGTAGACATGCATGCAAGCAGTGATTTAGGAGTGGGGACCGCACTCTAGTTTGCCTTTTTTTATGGTTGTGATCGGTGTTAGCAGCAATTAAAGTAAGCGCCGGCGCCAAATTGGGACGGCGGTGAGAGGGAAGACGATGCGCTGATTCCTTGTTTCGTTTTAGGGTTCAAAACGTTTGTGCAACACTAAAGGCTTAACGTCTGGATACGAGAAATCTTACGAAATGATCGGGAGTGGAGAAAAGACGATGTTGATTTGCAACTACACTTTGTACCGGTTACGTGTGTAAACAAGCGAGCGGTCGCATTGAAATGCTTGCTTATCTGACAACACTGTCAATGTATTACTGCAAGGATTTACACACGCTTCAAGGTCACACGTGTGAATTTATTGTAAACTATTTTCGCATCACCAAACACAGCCGAAATCACGAGACTGCTTCTATCGATTTAAGTTGCCGTACGTAGTCCAACAGTTTTTCGTGATAGTTTGCTTTTTTTTAGACACGTGGAAATAAATTCGTATTTATTCTTAATTCGTCTTATTTTACTTTATTTGTATGAATTAAATAAATTCTTAAATAAATTAAAAATATTTAATTCAATATTTGTTCAATGTTTGTTTTAATTATTTTGTTTGTTTGGCTTTTGGGCAGCTGAATTTGGATGGCTTGCCTGCGTTACTTGTTGTTGCCTAGCAACCACTAGAGGAGGATGAGTGCTACGTTAAGCGCGATTTTTAGGTACGAACCTTCTTTTTAAATCGTTTTTAAAAGTACTTCTACTGGAGCAAACATTTTCTCACTTCACTATGTCATGAGAGGAACCATAAATTATCTTTCTTCATTGCTGAAATTATTTCATGTGTTGTACGTAGCCATAACAACGTCTCGAAGCGAGACCGTGTTACATCATTCCCATTGAATTCAAAGCACGGGCGAGCTCGATTCGATCGTATTCGCAGCTGTCTCGCGCGACAGGAACTCCCTGGACCAAGCTCATAATATAGCGTTGCCAAACCATACGAAGTATACATACAGTATAAATGTGCCTTCGTAACAGGTAATGGATGGCCAAGAGCGCACCTTGCGCGCACCAAAAAACAGGCGAGCGAGGCCACGACTTAAACAATCGATGATAACCTCAAGTCATTCTCTTAGTGGCCCGATTATAATGGTCCTTAAAGAGCTGGGGGCAATATTCATTCGGCTACATTTGAGCTTAAGCTTTTTGCTGGTGTTTTTTACATTTTAGCTAGGCTACGTTTTATATTAATTTTAAGATACTTTCGTTTGCACCCATATTTAGTTTCCGTTTCGTTATTTGCAGCCTCTTTACGCCGTCGCCGCCGTTGTAAAATACGTTAGCCGCCGTGGTTAAGCTGGCAAAGATCGTGCCGCCGTGGTTAAGCTGGCAAAGAACGTGCCACCGTCAATAATGCTTACATTGTTTGTATTTATTGCAGAGTATCTTTCCTAGATTTAAAATATTAACAATAAAGCATTTAATTGCAAGCTAAACAATCACCAGTAACGATAGTACTTCACAACAATCAAAAGATTCGAAACATCCGCGGCTCTCTACGCTGCCTTCTACGACAATGTTGAAGCGCACACCTCTGGCACGTACTCAACGCCAAACGCTAATTATTATTTTTTTTTAATTGGAATTGTTACAATTGTTGATCAGCGGTGTTAGCTTGGCTGTGAAGATAAAATTTAAATATTTCTAAATCCCAATTTTAAGCCTAATTGTTAGTCCCGTTTTAGTTTCGTAAGCGACAACATTAGAGAAATTAGGCCTATTGGGTTTGATGTTAGGCCTATTTATTCTGGCAACACGGGATGGAGAGTGTAGTTTCCATAGCAATCTAGGAATCTTGAAATTACAATACGAGGCCAAATTATTGTTCTGTGTTGTGATATAAATACGTAGTCTGCTGTGTACTGTCGTATTATATGAACGGTTTCCTCCTGCAGCGGCGATTTGATGTCTCAAATTTGAGATTCCCGTTGATAGTGTCAACGCCACTTTGGTTGCCATGTTGGCTGAATTCCTGCAAGCATTCTTTTTTTTTTTACATGAAACGAATGTGAGTCGTTAACGAATCCTTGGTTTTTTCCCCATTTGCTTGTCTACCTCTGGTGGTTAAAGTGTTATGATCAAATGTTATTATTTCGTTGAGTTATGTCAAAAAAGATTGTTAGCTGTAAGGAAGCTACGATGATTTATTTTGGCGTTTTTTTTAAAGTTCACTTGATTATCAGCAGCACAGTGTATGCTTCGTCGGAATTCCTTAACTATTCACGATTCCAAATTTACAATGGTGAGTGTTAGAAATAAATTCGAAAATTTGTTATTTCTCCCGTAATAATTGTTCGATTTACGTCAAATTTTGGCTCAGCAATACTGTTTGGGGTATCAAGCGTTGTACCAAATTTCATTCCAATCCGGTGTTTCGTTTGGGCTCCACCCAGACTAAAAATGTGCAACCAACAGACCAACGGACCAACCAACCAACATTTTGCGATTTGGTGTCCGTTATAGGCTACGCTTCGCTCGCTCGCTCCACCAAAAAGTTTCTCACTTTTTAGTCTTCTGTACGCCGCAACCGGCGAGAAGACTATTGCAACGACTTTGTCCGTCCGTCCGTCGCTTTTTTCAACTTCACAACAGTACCAGATATTGACGACCATTGTTTACAAAGTCCATTGTTTACAACGTCCATTGTTTAATAGACTGCTTCGACGCGTCCATTGTTTACAACGTCAAGTTTAATAGACTGCTTCGACGTAACTAAATTAAATAATAACAGCAGTTGTACAGTCTGCATGATAAAGGTGTGCGCCTCAACATTGGAAGTGGAGGAACCGTACAGAAGACCGGTGCGACTAGGCAGTCGCTGTAGCCGCTTGTTTTGATTTATTTCTTTACTTTACTTTACTTTATTTAAACTTGCGCTGCTGTGCCGTGCAGGCTATGCAGCAAGAAAATTACAACAAATGCATAAATCGTCTAACAAGAAATTTCGTATAATGGAACATCGTCTAATGTCCCTGCCTCGCTCGTGCTGCCGCGCTCGCGGTGGCTATACATATAACACCAGAAACCGGAGGTATATTATTGTCCAGTTAGACGTTTATCCATTATATGATTATCCATTATACGATATTCCGTTTAGATGATTTATCCATTATACGATATTCCGTTTAGATGATTTTCCAGATTTTTTATTTATGCAGGTATTATTATCCCATTAGACGATTTTCTAGTTAGATGTTCGTCCGTCGCCCCACTTAAAGTATAGTGGAGGATTAGATAAAAATTGCATGTAGGAAATCAATTGCGAGGCTGAACTAAATTGGCAAACAGAGTGAATCGGCGTGGAACCTCAAAAACGGAGTCGGGCTTAAGTCCCTCCAGAACATTACAGGCGATACATGTCAAGTGGGGGCGTCGGACGAACGTCTAACTGGAAAATAGTCTAATGGGCTAATTGTCTAATATTTGCATAAATAAAAAATCTGGAAAATCATCTAAAAGGAATATCGTATAATGGAAAATCATCTAAACGGAATATCGTATAATGGATAATCGTGTAATGGCTTAACGTCTACCTGGATAAACGTCTAACTGCGGTTTCTGATGTTATATGTATAGCCGCAGCGAGCGCGGTAGCGCGAGCGAGGCAGGGATATTAGACGATTTTCCATTACACGAAATTTCTGTAAGACGACTTTCCGTTATACTGTTATACGTTCCTCCAATTATGTGATTTTCCAGTTAGACGATTATCCCTCGCCTCGCCTTTTCGGTCTGTGGCCCGGTGCTTCAGCACCCAAAGCAACCCCCCCACCCCCGCCCTCTTAATCCGGCCCTCGTGTTATGGATTATGGCAAAGCAGTTCTGCATACTATGAAGACGTTTAATTCAAAATGTTTTGTGAAACCCCGATTTTCCCAAGTATGGCCCGACTGTTGCGGGTGGTACATCAAATTTTGTCTGCATTCCAAAAAAATAACTAGGACTAGATTAGACCTAAAACTACGAACATATAGCTTACTTAACGATGTAAACAAACGTGTAACGCAGAAAGCTAATATAAAAGAACTATTTTAACATTTCCTTGCTAAAGAAACCATTTTAGTTTATTTGGCAACGAATACGAAAAACAGAACGCTCAAAAAATTCCTGTTTTTTTCCCTACATTTTGGTAGCAACTTTTCCTACTTTTTCCTACTCTTTTCAGGCAGCAGTTCCACTTTTATTCCTAATTTTTGGGATTTTGTGCTGCGAGCCTGAACTTAGGAAATAAGGAATTTCAAACGTAAAAACTAGAAAATGAAGATTTTTATATTAAAAATTTCTTATTTCCTACTTTTTACTACAAAGTAGGAAGTAAGAAATTTTTAATATAAAAATACGAAATAAGGAATTTTTTACATAAGAAGCAGGAACTAAGTAATTTTAAACATAAAAAACTGGAAAATAAAGATTTTTTTTAACGTAAAAAGTAAGAAATAAGGAATTTTTAACACAAAAGTAGGAAACGAGACATATTAATCATGAAAAGTTGGAATGCAGACATTTTTTTACATAAAAATTAACTGACTTGGCCCGACGGCGTATTAGTGCACACTGTTAATGCAAAAAATTTCGGTTCCGGCAACAAGCTGTATATTGCCCATGGAAGCTGTACACATGTTGTAGTTTCCAAATCCACTGGGATACACTCCCGGAAGTGACGACGTATAGTCGTGATGACGTCATCAATATGGCTACCAAGCGACGGACTAAATCTCTATTATCGCGGGAACTAATGGGGCACCTTAGCACTCGCGATTGCCGCCAGGAGGAGTCGTGTACTACTGGTCCTTGACTCTCTTCTCGCGTGGAAGCAACGGCTAGCGTTCAGTACGAACCAAGACCGATCGAGCAGCTCAAGCACAATTTATTGCGACATGGAGCTTCGACACATGGAAAAAAAACAAGATTTGACAGACGAGGTTGAAAGTTACTTCATTCTGATGATTAAAAGATTTTCAATTTGTGTAGCTTAAAATGTAGGTATTAACACCGACCAGGGCCTTTTGAACCCGATTTTGATGTGATTGCAGTATACTCGTCGGCAGAGCAATTATTATTGCAGACCACTGGGCAGAAATCATTAAGTGGAGTAACAAATTTTTGCAGAAATTTTGCAGAAAACGTAAATTTGGTACACAAGTCTTTCTTAACAGTAAAAATCGAACCAGCCATGGACCCCAATAAAATACCCAAAGTGCCATCAGGTCCCCCCCCCCCCCCCCCCGCCCCAGAACCTCCTCATGATGCCTCCCAGGGGTTTAGGCAACAAATTCTTATAGATCAAGCTAAAAACATGAAATTGGGTGCAAAAGTCACTCTTAGCAGTATAAAACGAATCAGCCATGGAAAAGACTCTCTTATAACAGTTATTTTAAGGTGATTACAGTGTTCTTTTCTGTGTTATTCTTGCTAAAATAAGGGATATTAGTATTAAAAAACGCTTAAGCGTATAAAATACGGATGTAAGCCTTAAAAAACTTAAAGCCCTAAAGGAACAGATATTAGAAAAAGACATGTAAGCCATCAGCGTCGCACTAATACGTGTAAAAGAATCTCCAGCGACCAAAAAAACAAGCTGGAGCTTCTTTTACACGTTTTAGTGTGACGCTGATGGCTTACATGTCTTTTTCCTGATCCTTTAGGGCTTTAAGTTTTTTAAGGCTTACATCCATATTTTATACGCTTAAGCGTTTTTTAATACTAATGCCATACATTGTTCAGGCATTTTTTTTATCAAACTAAATTATCTTTCCAACAATAGGTCGCACATTAGGATTGATCGATTAGTTCCAGAGATAATAGACATTTAGTACATCGCACGGTGGCCACTTTGATGACGTCATCGTGGATTACGTCGTCACTTCCGGGAGTGTTTCCCGGTGGATTTGGAACTACAATGTGTGTACAGCTTCCATGTGCAATATGCAGCGTGTTGCCAGAACTGAAATGTTTTGGCACTATTTGTCGTTAACAGTGTGCACTATATAACTTTTTTTTGCATGGACCGTCCAGATCCCAAGAAAATGATGATTTTCAATTTTTCGTATTTTTTCAAATTCCGTGCCTCGCTCGCGATGATGGGTTCGCTGCAACTATTACATAATATCAGAAACCCGCACGCAAGAACTTGTCCGGGCAACCGAAACCTGGTCGGCCAAAAACGTGATCCGAAAGACGCCTAGGATCCGGTGAATCCGTGTAAAAACAGTTAATTCTATGTCGGCAGAATCTTATATTGCTAAAGCAATGCTATAAGGCGTCAACTTGCTCGCACGCACGTGAACTGGTGTTGTCAGGAGGCACGACACGCGATTTCTACCTCAGTCAGCCTTGGCTTGAAGAAGACGTCTTCTTCCCTGCTTCACGGTCGTGGAACACTGTGGCACGTGCAGTTGGTGCATGCCTGGGGTAATAAAACCATGAGTGGCATTTTTCACACGTTATGTATTATGTTACAACATACAGGATACAGGTTAAGGCAACTAAAGTGTTACGAGCCGATATCCTGTGAATGGCTGTTGAGAGAATAATAATGATAGAAATGCAGTGATGGGTGTGATAGGGGAGGTTTACACGCAAAAAAAGGAATGAACTTGAGTTAATATTTCAAGGTCATCCTCGTGCTATCTTCCAAACGAGATACTATACGGCAAAAACAGTAAATTAGAAAATTGGACGCAAGGACACAATATGACCCCCCCCCCCCCCCAAAAAAAAAAAACCAGATTTAAAATCGGATAATAAATAAAATAGTTACGATGATGTTTAAAAGCTGACGCTGAACATGCTGGCTGCACTGTAGTGAAGCCAATGGCCAAGAAGTAGGCTTAACTACAGTGCAGCAAGCATGTTCAGAGTTAGCTTTTAAACAATCTTCGTAACTATTTTATTTATTATCCTATTTTGAATCTGTTTTTGTTGGTTATATTGTCTCCTTGCGTCCAACTTTCTGATTTACTTTTTTTGCCGTATCGTATCTCGTTTGGAAGATAGCACGAGGATGACCTTGAAATGTTAATTCAAGGTCATTCCTTTTTTCTCGTCTAAACGTCCTCCATCACACCCATCGCTGCCTTTTTATCATTATTATTCTCTCATTACCCATTCACAGGATATCGGCTCGTAACACTTTAGTTGCCTCACCCTGTATACAACGTACTTTTAAAAGTGCATTCGTCCCAGCGTTATTTTTATCGATCCACCACAACAAATGTGGCCCCAAAGGTCCATTTCCTTACCGTTAGTCAATCTCTTGGTAAAAACCCGTTTTAAAATGTGGCGTCTACGAGATATTTTCGGTTGAATAATTGTTAACTATAGTGACTGTATCCTACCAAAGCCACCTACAGCCACCTACTGTAAATGGCTTTGATCCTACACGTATATCATCCTTTGCGCGCCTACAATGAGCGTGTGCACATGTACAAATTTTATTCGTTTGCTATTAATTACAATGAGATCACAAATCTAAAAGACTAATGCGGTAAAATTAAAATCAATTATGCCAATAGATCGCCGGAGAAAAATTATAATATACTAGCCTGAAAAATTACAGAGTGTGATTCTAAAATACGAAAATCATTTCGGTTTCTGACGTCACAATCTTTAAGTTGATGCTTTTTCGTGTACTATTCCCCAAGCCAACTGAGACAGTAGCTGCGGTCGTCGTGTCTACCCGCAAGGGAGAAGGTGAATCTGGGCGTATGTGCATCATACACTTGCCAAAAGCGTCGAAACGACAGAAAAAGGCCGGTGCCCGGGAGTGGGTCTTCCAGTTTGGACTCCGCTCTCGGGCTTAGAACGAGAGGTCAGTGGCTCTTGTGCTCCAGTTTCCTGGAAACCCCGCCCGTTAGGCACGGGGTGATTCGTACAAAGACCGCTAGAAGACCAGCGGCCAACACTGCCTGTTGTGTTGTGTTCCCTCACCTGACCCTTTTGTTCTCTTTGTTTTGGCCAGCTCCAAAATATTGGGGTTGGCCTTTCCTTCGAGCCTTTTCTTAGTGACGGTTAACATCCGTCACTTTACCATACCTTACCATACCTTACTCCATCCACCACATCCGACCCACGTCTCGTTTGTGTCCTGGCCAACTCCCAGAATACTGGGGTTGGCCTTTTCTCCGACCCTCTTTTCCCCCATTCTCGAATCTCGTTAATCTTTGTCTGCGGCCTCGTCTGCTGTAATGACAAACCAGCTACCATCCCTGAATAATAAAGAGATACAAATCGCTGGAAATAATACTAAGGAAAATCGGAAACAAGCCAACAGCGAAAAACATACAAACATACAATGCGGCCTCGTCTGCTGCAATGACAAACCAGCTACCATCCCTGAATAGTGGAGCTCCAAACTGGCACCTCATAGTACCGAACTTCGATCAAAAGGTTACCACCCGCTCTGCGCAACTGTACGAGGCCAAATACTCGTCGAAGTATCACGGGAAGGAGGACGGTCTTCGGGCGGATTGTTATAAGCTTGCTTTCGACCTCATAGTCAAGGACTCAAAAAAGTGGCTACAGGAAAACTACTTAGTCGGGTCGCCGGTCACACCAAGGGCTCGTCCGACCCACGTCTCCACCCTAGGAAGTGAACCCCTGTCTGAGGCTGACAAACTCCTGGCCGAGGCCGAACTGCAACTTGCCCAAGCGACCAAGAGGAGTACCCTTACCCGGCGATCTCCACCCGCCTCGCCCAACCCGGCCCCGATTGTGTCATCAGAAGACCTCGTCTCCTCCGTCTCAGCCCCATCCACTGCCGCAAACAATGCCGAAGAGGGAGCTCCTAACCCTGCTCTGCATCCTGCTGACTTACTCGTTCTACCACCGGGAACGGCCACGGCTGCCCAGGAAAGCAACTCCATGGACCTGGACCCAGGTGATCTTCCCCCCGAATCCGATTCGGCTAATGATGAGCAGGACACTAACTACGCCAGTGACTCCGGTGAAGCTATGTCATCCCAATCGCGCAAACGCCTACGAATCTTCGCCCCGGAAAAGGAAAAGGAACCTAAGGGCCCAAACCGGCACGCACGACCAAGGGACTTTAACCCCAACTATGAGCTGGAACGTCTCTTCGAGAACTTTTCTCTCAACGATGAAGTGGTGTTGGCCAATTCCTCGGCCATGGATCATATCAAAAAGAACACTACCAAAGAAAGTGGAGGAAGACTGGCGTTTCTCAAGGCTAACCAGGTTGAAGTACATGCTGCGGTCGACCTTTTACATCATATCTTCATTCGTCTTATCACCGACTTTAAAGATCTGGAACGAGAGAAGCTCAAGGCCCGTGCCGAAGCAATGGTTCATTTTGAGAAGTGCCGCTCTGCTGAGCGTGAACTTTTTCTTCTCCGGGCCAAGCAGAACATCGTCCTTCCCGACCCTGACTCCGATCCTTACCCTCACCCCGCAGCCCCACCTTCCGCTGAAGACGCACCTGCCTCCTCCTCCTTCCCACCTTTACCACCACGACATAGAACCACGACTTCTTCCTCCCGTGGCCGCTCCGTACCCCGGGCCCCTCCTCGCAATCGTAGGATCCCCTCCACGACCCCACCTGCCATCCCCTCTGCCACTCCCGCTACCTCGGAAATTTCATTCGCGGACATCCTGCGCAAAGTCAGGGCAGGCCGCCCAGTGGTTCGTCATTCTGTGGTCATCCGCTCCACTAGTGCTGACCCAAATCAACCAGATGATGCTGTCACTACGAAGAATAAGCTTTTGGCTGCGGCTGACCTTAGGACCATGGACGGCCCCTTCCGCAACGTTGCGAAATTACCAGACGGTGCCATTGCGGTGGAGTATGCCTCAAGAACCCAACTCGAGAAATTGGAGACCACCCTGGCGTCCTCCGGAGGCTTCACAGTCCATAAAGCACACTGACGTAGACCAACTATCTTGTTTACCGGACTCGATGCTGGGTGGGAGCCGGGTCTGCTGCGAGATGCAATCATCGCACAGAATGAGGACTTCTTCGCCTCCCTGGAACCCGACGCCGTGTTGGCCGGCCTTAACTTCGTGGCCAAAAGAAGGTGCCGTGCTCCCCCCCGAGAGAACTGGGTGGCGGAAGTTTCCCCGGCCATCTAAAAGGTTCTTATGGACGCTGGCAGATGCGTCCTTGACTCGGTTCTTGTCCGCATCGAAGAACACTTTGCAGTCACTCGCTGCTACAAGGGCCAAATGTTCGGCCACGTGGCGGCCAAGTGTTCTGGGATCCTCACCTGTCCCAAGTGCGGGGGAGGCCACGATCTCGTCTCCTGCTCCTCGTCCAAGACATCGTGCCCGAACTGCTCTCGCAATAAACAGAAAGAGGTGGATCATCTTGCCAGTAGCTCTAGCTGTCCTGTTTTGCTTACCAAACTTAGGAGATGCAGGGATAGGACCATATATGATGTCGAACAATAATAACCCTTCCACTCCGACGGGGCCTCTCTCTCCCCCCGGTCTCTTGCCACAATCTGCTCCCCTGTGTTGTGCCCAACTCAACCTGGGGAAGTCCCATGATGCCTATTCTGCCTGCCAACTTGACTGCCCGTTTGACATGTTATTTCTCCAGGAACCCTACACCACCTCCGATGGCATTCCTGCCCACGGCTGGTCCGCCCACCAGTGTTTCTACGACCCTGCCGCCAATACTCGAGTTCGGTCCGCCCTCGTCGTTAGGTCCTCTCCAGGCTCCACACTCCTGCTAAGACAATGGACATGCCGCGACGTCACTACTATCCGTTACTCTCTCAACAACCTGGACTTCGTTGCCTGCTCTGTCTATTTACATCGTACCGAGGACCCCAATATGATTATCAACCTTCTCACCAATCTTATACGTACCGAACCTCGTATCATCATTGCCGGTGACTTCAACGGGCGTAGTGTCCTCTGGGGCCCGGTCCCTCCAGGACACTCCCTCGCTGAACTCGAACGTACCATCTTACTCGAGGACTTCTTTGCGGACACTTCTCTTAACATCGCCAACGACCCCCTCTCACCTCCCACCTTTGAAACCACTCGGGCGGCCAGCTGGATCGACGTTACCGCCTTCAAACGCCTCTGCGTTTCGGGCTAGAAGGTTTCTGGATCCGCTACCCTCAGTGATCACCACGAACTGTGCTTCAACATCACGGCACCTATTGTTCCTGCCACTACCCAACTAAGCTCAACCAGAAGGTATGCGTGCCACAAGGCGGACTGGACCAACTTTTCACTGCGCCTCCGAGACAAGCTAACCGACACCACACCTGCGATCCCCATTAACAGCCAGGAGACCTCTCGGCTCGCCGACATCTTCCAACAGGCCATTGTTGAGGTTTGCGCGGACTGTCTTCCTCATAGGGGAGGCAGACAATCTAAACCATGGTGGAACACCGACTTGTGGCACCAAAAGCGGGCTCTTGCCAGATGCCGGCGGAACTTTCAGAACTCCAGGGGCCCCAATCGTGCTCACTTTGCCGCCATCTTCCGTAACGAACGTCGGGCATACAAACTTGCTATCCGCACTGCTCGTGTGGAATCCTGGAGGACTTTCTGTGCCGAGGAGGCCAATGCTGACCCTTTCTCTCTACCATATCGGGTTCTTGCCCAGAAATCCCGTGGACGTACGATCCCCCAATCTGTGCTCAGCGACGATGGGATCTGGACTACGACCGAATTTGAGACGTCCTCCAGCCTACTGAAGCTGTATTTCCCCTCCGATGTACCGGCCGAAGACACACCTGACCACCGGACCTGTCGTGAACGAACTCGTGAGCCATATCTTGCACACGACGATTTTCCCTTCACCATCGCCGAACTGCGCCGCGCCGTGGCCTGCACCCGTCCTGGGTCTGCCCCTGGTCCTGACGGGATTCCCCCGGACGCCCTTCCCGCCATCTTGTCTGCTGCCGGGGAGCTTTGGCTCACCATCGTTAACAGCTGTCTCCGCTTCGGCGTATTTCCCCGGGCTTGGAAGCATGCCACTGTTGTTCTTCTGCCAAAGGAACCTGGCAAATTTCGGCCGATCTGCCTTCTTTCCGTTGTTGGGAAAATCTTGGATCGCCTTTGTTCGGATCGCCTCATGCACCATCTCGAGAAGTATTCCCTCCTATCCCATCGTCAATTCGGCTTTAAGACCCAACGCGACTCGGTGATGGCCGTGGCCCAATACGTTCATACTGTGGAAGAACTCCATGCCGCGGAGCTTCACTGTGTCGCCGTCGCCCTCGACATTCAAAACGCCTTTAACAGGGCGTGGTATCCTAAGCTTCTGGCTGAGTTACGCGACCTACGTCCACCTGCCAACCTCCTTCATCTGATCACATCCTTCTTGACCGATAGGACGCTTACTCTGGGCTCCTGTACCACTCCTACCTCTCGAGGCTGTCCCCAAGGTTCTTGCCTGGGTCCCACCCTTTGGCCTATTATCATGAATCCCCTGCTGAACCATCTTAATCAACCAGGCCGCTACAACTTGCCCTGTGCGGGGGCTCAAGCAGTTGCGGACGACACTCTGGTCCTTCTTGGCGCCGACTCTCCCAAGGACTTTGAGCAAGCTTGGCCGGACATATCTCACGACCTGACCAACTGGGCACTGGACAATAAGCTCACTTTCAATCCTTGCAAGACCCAAATCATTTTTCACCCGTGTTCCCGACTCACCACTTCTGTTCGATCGTCAGGTCCTTACGACCGACGCATTCCCTGCCTCGACGACCCTCCTCGTCTTCTGTTTTGCGCCACCCTATTGGTCGCTATGCCTTCGATCCGCTACCTCGGTTTCACCATTGATGTCAACTTTCGTTGGGATGCACACATTTCGTTCCTCAAGGCTAGAATTACCACTACCATGCGAAGACTTCGTATCGTTACCTCGTCTCAATGGGGCATCTCTAGGACGATACTTAGGACCCTCTATCTCCGCTGTCTCCTCAATTCCATCCTGTACGGAGCCGAATTATGGGGCCATCGGGCCGAACTTGTGGTGCCTGGTCGCATCCTTGACTCTATCTGCCGCCCTCTCCTCCTGCTCATTGCCGGGGCCTACCGAACTGTTTCCACCGACTCCATCTACGTCCTGGCCGGGCTTCCTTCGTGCTCCATTACCGCGCTCCAACTTTCCCTCCACCGCCGTCGCCTACACGAACCACATTTCGAAACATGTGTCCCGCCTGCCCTCTTCGCCCACCCCGCTCTTCGTTCGTGCCCTCCGCACGATGTCTTCAACCCTCTGGACCGGTCCAAATTGGAGATCTACACCGATGGCTCCAAGTCCCTGGCTGGGGTAGGCTCCGGCTTTGTGATTCTCATCGAAGATGTTCACACATACTCTTCCACTGATCGGCTCCCACCCAACTGCTCCGTCTTCCAGGCAGAGCTCCACGCTCTTACCATGGCCCTCAGTTATGCCCTTGACAACTTTCGAACTGTACCCTCTATTGACATCCGCTCTGACTCCACTGCTGCCCTCATGGCCCTGACCTCTCCAATACCGTCCACCTTACAAGTTGCCGTTGCTGCCCTTCTTCTGTCCTACCTTCGTGAACGCGTTGTCATCCGACTGCGCTGGGTCCGTGGCCACGCCGGCACCCCTGGAAACGAACTGGCGGACCGCTCGTGATGCTGTTGGGAGGGCGTTCATCGAGGATCTCCCCACCCCTGTGACCCACTCGAAATCCGTTATGCGGGAAGCTCTCAGACTCTCTTGGCAACAGCGCTGGGCCCTCTCCGCCACTGGCAGATCCCTACAGCACTATGTCCCTGTCATCAGTACCGCCCCCATTATGCTGTCCCTCAAGACCGTTCAGCTTACCACCGGACATGGGAACTTTGGTTCGTACCTCTCCCGCTTTGGGCTCGCGAATGATCCCTCCTGTGAGTGCGGCTGCGCTTGGGAAGACCCTACTCATATCCTCTGGAAGTGTCCCCTCCCTTGGCGTGCGGGGCCAAGGGCACTTTTCCTGCAAGAGACGATTCCCCAAGGTTTTCATCGATCCCAACTGGCGACCTGTCTCTCCTCCTACCGTGCTGCCTTTGTGAAGCTGTGCAACAGCTGTGTGCGCGATCACGCTTTGTGAGCTCTCTGGCTAGGCTCTCTTCGCGTTGTGCTTCGTTTTTCCGACCATGTCCTAAATGTTGTTGGCGTGTGCCTTGCGCCTTTTCTGGTCTGTGCGCGAACTACTGACTCACGACCGTTTCTTGTGTTTTGTGCTTCGCTTCGCTCTCGCCCTAACCCGCGTGTGTGCTTCGCTTGCTTAATTCTGTTTACGTTCTCCGTCCCCCACGCTGTTCGTGGGTTGTCTGTCGTCCGCGTTTTGTTTGCCTCGGTCTTCTTCCTCGCTGAATCTTGGAGTATTGTGGAAACGGCCTCGGTGTCGACTCAGTTCGTCACTCGGGGTCATAGGTGGACGGGTTTACTTTGGCTCTGGTCTCGCTAGTCCCCCGCCCCATGGGTTTACCACCATGGGGTGACCCTTCAGGTTATGCCCCTTGTGGGCCGGCACCCTTATAGTATAATGTCTCAGTTGACCTTGGGGTGATAAACACGCGGCCATCTGCGCTTGGCTATTATAAGGCAGGTCGGGTGTCCCTTTAAAGGGTTATCCCAGAAAGCAGTTACGAGCAGTCGTCCCACATTTGGCTCCAGCCCAGAACGAGAGATGAACATGCGGTAGTAGTATCATGGGTATTCCTTTATTTCGTTCCTGATTAACCTTATTAAAGGAGATAACCAGAACGGGTTTTCTGCCCCATTACTAACAAGGGCTCACATTACATCGGGGTTAAAACTGCTGCTCGTAATTCTTGTTCGTTTGTCAATAGTAACACCTCAAGAGGTTGGTTTAAATATGGATAATTTTAGTCCTCAACGAGTTGCATTGCAAACTGAAAAAAAAAACACAGAGCATTTGCACGAGGAGTTTGTATCAGCTTGGGAATGCAACAAGTTTTTGGGAAAAAAATTATCAGTACTTGAATGGTATTCGTTATGGCAATACGACGTTGCAACAAAAGCAAAATGGAAGGACTAAGGCAACAATTATCGAATAAACAGTTGTGTTACCAATAGTAATGCCACAGGACCCTGAATCAATAGCGATCAGTTTTCGATAATCATGATCGAGTTGCATTTCGAACTGAAAAAAACACAGAGCATTTGTGAAGGTATTCTTATCAGCTTGGGAATACAACGAATGATAGAGGAAAAAAATACCTGTATTTAAAACTATGCTGACGTGGCATTTGTTATGCAATACCACGTTGCAACAAAAGCAAGATGGGAAGACTAAGGTGAAAATTACCGGATAAACTGTGATGTTACCAGTAGTAATACCACAAGAGCCTGAATCACTGCTATCAATCATTTTTCGATAATGATGATCGAGTTGCATTTCGAACTGAAAAAGCATAGAGCATTTGTGCAAGGTATTCTTATCAGCTTGGGATAAACAGCAGTGTTACCAGTAGTAATACCACAAGAGCCTGCAACAATATCGATCATTTTTTGATATTCACGAGTCGCATTCCAAACTGTAAATTTTTTTTTGCTTTGAACTAATTTGCTAAACGTGGAGTACGTCTTTCCCATGAGTCAATCTTACTATCGAAATACTCGAATAAACCATTAGGTTTTATAGGGTGTGCAATTTCGATTATGTAATCAATAATGGAGAAAAAAATTAATCAACCAAGTTAAGTTCCTTCTTAACAATAATGAAACAATTCATTCAATTTCAAGGTAAAACAATTAACCATGCAAAGAGAAGTTCCTCCGTACTATTAAATTCAAAATTAATTTAATATTAATTCGGTTCCCCACCCCAATTCTGTTTTACAATTCCAATAAATTTATTCGAACAGCTTTCAAAACATACATTTACTTGCTTTCAATAAATTATTATCGCGTTCAAAACCAATTCAACAAGTTTACTAACCTAATAAATTTACGAGCACTGCGTTCAAAACATACATTTACTAGCCCGCTATAAATTTATACCACGTTCAACAATTAGCCCATTTACTAATCACTAACAAGGATATTCAACAACTCGCGCATTTAAATAATTAAATACTAACACGTTTACTAACATACTAGTAGCTTTCAACAACACACCAAGCATAAATGCACACGGTAATAAAAATGCAATAAAAAAGGTTTCCAGTCTTGAAAACGGACACCAAAATTCAGTCGTGCGTGCAGCAGTCACAAACTTTTCAGGACTAATTTAATCATGTTTTTAACGCTATTGTTCCCCTTTCTAGTACTGGAGGTGAAATAACGCCTTCGCGTTGCAAAAGACATGACCTTGGTAAAACCTTTCATGGAGTGTTCGTAACACACAAGTTTAAACAAAAAATAGCACTTGAACTTCATTTACTAGAAATTACCAGAATCACCTCACGCTGTGCAAAACAGCAACAAAGTTAGAACAATTTTAAAAGCATCCTTACGGACGACTGAACTATTTGCCAAATAGTAAAATTCGCTTACCATCAAACTGAAGCTGGAGGAAGGTAAGGAAATTTAAAACTCTTTTACTAAGTGACCCCATCTCATTGCCATCTATACATATAATTACACAAGATGCGGAACGCTGTCATCGGCAACAGCGCAGCAGCAAAATCCATCTGCAGCAAGCAGGACATACGATGCCATCTCCGCCATCTACCTACGGAATGGCAAATTATAAGAGTAGCAGCCAAGCCCCGCTGAGATAGTAGCTGCGCCCGGAACGCAACGGCCAGCAGCGCGAACATACGATGCCAACTACCGACCGAACGGCAAATTGAGGGGGGGGGGGGGGGAGTGAGACGACGCGGAATGAGTGAGCGAAGTGAGCGACTCCGCTAGTTGTAGTTAATAGGCGTGTGTGGCCGAGTGTAGCCTACTTAATAATAAGAATCAGTTCGCCTGACTGCTAGGAAGAAAGAGACATTATTAATTGCTAGGCATTCGTATTTATACATGTTGGCTTGGCAGCTGACTAGCGGTTAGGCTATTACATTGCAAGGGATTTAAACGCCGGTGCACACGTGCGTTTTTTGGACGCTGCGGTGACACATCCAATCAATGCGCATGTGCGTTTTATTAACGCGCGTTGACGCTGCGGTGCCACTTCGGTGACGTATGTGCGCGTTCGGTTCCCTAACCTCGTGTACAAAAAATTATAGTTTAAAACCAATGAGACGATGTTGCTTTTTTCGCCTACCTCGTGAACAAAAAATATATTTTAAAACCAATGCGACGAATGTTGGTATACACTGATGTACTAATTTAAGACGTACCAGGGGAAAATGTTATACATCCTTTGCAGATTAACTAAAAAATTCGGATAAGTTCTTTAATTACTTCCAAAGAGTCTTCAATCATTTCTGCAGCAACATTTCATATTTCAGGATAGTTCTTTACTCCCCCAATAAACAATTCCATGTCTATTTCTTTGAAATTGGACGTCATTTTCTGTAACGCTTTTGCGGTAAACGGCGGACATTTGCACCGCTCAAGTCATCAAAGGTACTTAGAGACGCAATTGCTTTTTTTTAATGCTGTGGTACCGCTGCGTTGACGGGGGGGAATTGCGGTGCAAAACGACCGCACGAGCGGCAGGCGAGCGCGGCGGGCGGTAACGCAACGTCGATGCAGGTACGTGTGCAGTATCCAACAGATGGCACGTAAACTAAACCGCAAATGCGGTACCACAGCGGCGACCGCACGTGTGCACCGGCGCTAAGGCATTTGTCCAACAACCACGAATAACGTCATATGAGCTTCTATATATGACGTAGGCGGGAGGGCAACATATACTACAAGTCCGAAAAACCAACACTTTTTTAACCGGCAGTTGTGATGGTTACTGCTTTTAAATTGTATAATAGAGATCGCTGTTGCAGTGCGTGATAGAGGTGTGCTCCTCAACATATATGGGAACTGGCGGAAGTATACAGAAGACCGGTTGCGACTAGGTAGTTGCAGCAGCCGCTGCTTGTTTGTTTTTTTTGTAATCACTGGAACTCGCACTGAACGTCTTTATTATTACCTTGTCTCGTTCTAAGTCATTGTTTGTGCCACTATACGTTGTCCAGAGCGATCCGAGAAGCTTTTCAATTTTTGCTATCCCAATTAATTCCCGGTAATGGTCGAGGTTTTACCTCGTTGCTAAAACGCTTCTCAGATCACTCTGGAAAACGCAGTGGTACAAATAATGACTTCGAACGTGAGACAAGTTATCAATAAAGATGTTCAGCGCGAGTTCCAGTGATTATAATAGCGCGTAAGCGTAAAGTGTAATAATACTCAATACAGGTATGGATTGTTCTACGATATGACGTCTAGCTGGTCTCACCCCTTTCGTTATACCGGGTGTCCCAAAAGTCAGGGGTCACCCCAGTGACTTTTGCCACACGTCGTAGATGAATGAAACCGAGCAGTTGGTACGTTCTCGAAGTTTAAATCCATTTATGAGGTAGGGAAGGTGGTGCCCCTCCTGAGGGATGCCCCTGGTGGACCTAACTTTGAGATATCAAATGGGAATGGGGGGATGAAGTTATTGTGGTGGCCCCTGACTTTTGGTACACCCGGTATGTATAGTACTATGTATTCATACGGTGCGTGGGCGCCGACGAGTTCCTGTGGTTTGGGTACTCTTGAATGAAGAGGTTATTCCCGTTACTGTTACATTCTTTTCCAAACCATTCTAGACTACCCTAGTTTTCTTGAAATATGCTTGCCCAGCAACAACACAGGCCCGAGCCAGCAATTAGCCAGCACACACACACACACCCTATTCGTCCTATTGCTGGAGCTCTTGTGGCTGCAAAACCTTGCAGTAGTTACTAATGATGCTTATCTATCTTTTCTTTCAGAAATCAAACTTGTTACAACAAAACTGACATTCGGAAAAGCTGCTGAGGCATGTAAAGCGATGAAGAGCGGCAGTTTGGTGACCATTTTCGATCAAAAGACAGAAGACAAAGTGGAAAACGCACTGAAAAACAGCAGTGGGGCATGGATTGGAATGAATGGGACTGTTAATGCAAATTATGGTACTAAGAAGAGGTCAACCGACTTCAATCTTCGTTGGCTGGATGGTCACATCGTTACAATAGACAAGTTCCAGAATTTTGACTCAACAGATCCGAACCAAGAAGGTGAATCCTGCATCTGGATTCGACCTAAAGACGGAAAGATAAGGTGGGCGGATCACCCTTGTAGCGATAAATACGATTACCTGTGCCAGCATGCACCTTAAATAGTTTCAACTGTGGGTTGGTTAGCCTTATTCCCAGGCCCGGACTGGCCATAGTGCCGGGGTGCCAATGGCACATGGGGGCCGTTCCGTAAATTCGTAAGGGGTCCTTTTTAGATTTTCTGTTGTTGATGAATTTTATCATTGTAAATTTTCTGGTTGGTCTTAAAATGTGGCCCCATCCCTAATCATTTCAAAGCTGTCTTTAAATGACTGGACTATAAAGACAGCTTATGGACTGTTTATTTTTTTCACAGAGAGGGGTGCGGGAAGAAAAAAAGTCATTTTTGGACCTCAAAGATGACACTTTCAGCAGTCACAATTTCGAAAAACGTAACAGCTTCTAATGTAAGCCACTTCCTCCCATAATGTGAGCGTTTACCCGATTTTGAAGCTGTCTGTAGACTAAAGACTGTCATTCTTTCAATTTCTGGAAAAGCCTTTCCTCCTCGTTCCTCGGCTTCTTCTGTCTTTCATGTGCTGACTATGTAAGGGGTATGGGCATACAAGCAAACAGTGCGTTCATCATACTTATTGTATGAAATTCGACACGAGATGGGTATACGGAATGCAGGTGTTTTATACAGCATTTTACAGTGAACCTTCCCCCTTTTGTAAAAACTTTGCAAGCTTTCCTTACAAGTAGTGGTATTTTGTCAGTGTAGCGTGCTGGTAAACAGAGTGCTGCAGACAGTTTCAATACACGTATGAAAAGTACATTTATTTCAGGAGGTCACAATATTTTTCACCTTGAGTGCGAAGGTCAAAATGTTGTCAGGGTTTTGAAGGGGGAGGGAGGTTATTGAAGATTGTATGGTCACATTTTCATTTTGTCAGCTCCACTCCCCCCCCCCTCCCGGTTCCCTTATACGCTCACATAATTTCGTCCCTTTCCCCGAGGTTGTGTTGAGGGCGTTTTTCAAACGTCATGGCACTTTGGCAACAGAGCTGCCAATCCGGATCCTTATCCCACAGTTTTGTTGCCTATGTCAGCGTGCACCTTAAATTGTTTAAACTGTGCATGGGCAAGCCTTATCCCACAGTTTTGTTACCTTCGTCAGCATGCACCTTAAATCGTATAAACTGGGGGTAGGCAAGCCTAATCCCACGGTCTTGTTACCTTTGTCAGCACGCACTTTAAATCTTTTACACTGTGGGTTGGTAAGCCTTATCGCAGTTTTGTTATCTTGTCACCATGCACCTTAAATCGTTTAAATAGTGAGTTGGTAACTCACCTTAAATCGTTTAAACTGTGGGTTGGTAAGCTTTATCCCAGTTTTATTACCTTTGTCAGAATGCACCTTAACTCGTTGAAACTGTGGGTTGGCAAGTCTTATCTCACAGTTTAGTTACCTTCATCAGCATGCACCTTAAATCGTATAAACTGTGGTTTGGCAAGCCTTATCCCAAGGTTTTATTATCTTTGTGAGCATGCACCTTAAATTGTTTAAACTGTGGGTTGTTAAGCCTTATCCCACAGATTTGTTTCCTTTGTCAGCATGCACCTTAAATCATTTAAATGTGGATTGATAAGCCTTATCGCACAGTTTTGTTACCTTTGTCAGCATGCACTTTAAATCGTTTTAACTGTGGGTTGGCATGCCTTATCCCACAGTTTGCTACCTTTGTCAGAATGCACCTTAAATCATTTAAACTGCGGGTTGGTAAGTCTTATCCTACACTTTTGTTACCTTTGTCAGCATTCACCTTAAATTGTTTAAACAGTGGGTTAGTTACCTTTGTCAGAATGCACCTTAACTCGTTTAAACTGTAGATTGGTAAGCCTTATCCCACGGTTTTGTTACCTTTGTCAGTATGCACCATAAATTGTTTAAACTGTGGGTTGGCAAGCCTTATCCCACAGTTTTGTTACCTTCGTCAGCATGCACCTTAAATCGTATAAACCGGGGGTAGGCATGCCTTATCCCACGGTTTTGTTACCCTTGTCAGCACGTACTTCAAAGCTTTTAAACTATGGGTTGATAAGCCTTATCCCAGTTTTGTTACCTTTGTCACCATGCACCTTAAATCGTTTAAACAGTGAGTTGGTAAGCCTTATCCCATAGTTTTGTTAACGTTGTCATCATGCACCTTAAATCGTTTAAACTGTGGGCTGGCAAGCCTTATCCCAAGGTTTTATTACCTTTGTGAGCATGCACCTTAAATTGTTTAAACTGTGGGTTGGTAAGCCTTATCCCACAGTTTTGTTACCTTTGTCAGCATGCACCTTAAACTGTTTAAACTGTGGGCTGATTAGCCTTTATTAGCATACGTTTTGTCGGAGTTTTTCCCCGTTTCATGATATTTCGGGGTCCGTTAATTATCCTGGTCTTTAGGGTTTTTGTAAGCCCTCTGATTACCATTTGATAAGCGACTGAGAGGGCTGCTGCTTTGCGCACTGCTGGTTTGAAAAGCTCAAACTACAGAGTTGCATGTCGGTTTTGCTAGTAATCCCTCTCCCGTGTTTTGCAGTGTGGCTCTTAAGCTGGTTTACCGTCTGTATACGATCCTTTTGGTCTCTCATGACACCACTTTGCTGCTGTCTGGATAGGATAAAGGAAGTATTTTTTGTTTGTTTATTATTGTTTTATTGCAATTACGGCATGTTGTGAACCTAGGAGGTTTGTTAATTTTAATAGTGACTTTGTAAACTATAATTGATTAACCTTGCTTTTACGGAAAAATTGTCAATAATTGTAGACGTTTCCTGGACAATTTGACTATGCATATGTTTAGAGTTGGTCTTTAAAGTTGATGGATGGTGGCATTGGGACCGAGCGGGTAAAAGGGTTTGAACCGTTTTGACTGAAAGAGATAAACAAGGGTTTTGGTGGATGTTTGTCGGTTTATTTTTAATTGATCGCTGCAATGAGGCGGACGGTGGTCACAGGCCATGATGCCAGCGTTGTGGTATAGTCTTTGCCTTGAAATTCAGTGCAGCCGCAGCTCCATACCGTGGCAAAAAATGTGGGGTGTGTGTGGGTGTTTTACCATTCTTCTGCGAGGCCTAATGCCACCATTTTGTCAAATTTGTACGTTCGAAAAGAAGTTCTTGCCCTTTTGATTACGCGAATATGCATTTTGTATTGTACATTTTAAAATGAGATTCCGAAATTTAATTGGTGAAATTCATGTTGAGTTTTAAGGCTCTCTGTGTTTATTCCGTTCGAGGCAAAACGTCATGCTGCAAAAAAATTAATCATTAAAGCAACATACCGCCTGCCTTATAACCTTCTGCCTGCCTCACAACACCCACACGACGATCACATCCGCGTATTTACTACGGCTAAGGTCAACTGAGACTGTAGCTCCGTTCCTCGCAACGAAAACGTAGCTACTGTCTCAATTGGCATTGCGCCTAATAGTCCAGCCAGCGTGAACCCATTGATTGTGTCGTCACAAACCGGAATGATTCTCGTATTTTAAAATAACAATTTATAATTTTCTAAGGTAGTGCCTTATAATTTTGCTTCGGCAATCTATTGGAATAACTAATTTTAATTTTTACCGCATTAGTCTATTAGATTTTAGATCTCATGGTAATTATTAGAAAATTAGTAGATGTACACACAGAGATGAAACGTCATGATTATTGTACGCGCGCAATGCATGATTTATTGACGGGTCGTTAGTAAATAAAGTTCCATTATATTTAACAGAAAATCTCCTAGACGCCACATTTTAAAAATGATTTTAAGCAAGGGAAGACTAACGGTAAGGAAATAAGACCTTTGGGGCCGTACTTGATGTGGTGGATCGAGAAAAATGGCGCTTGGGGGTATATCCCTTTAACCCGTTTAACTCTGCGTAACTGAATATTGAAATATTGTGTCTTAACACCTTAGAAAAATGATGTGGGACAAGAGAGAGCTAGGTCGTATTTGCTGCCCGTTGAAAACAAATAATAAATACAACGAACCGATATTGAGTGCATCTTGGTCTGGGAAAGGAACAAACTAATATTCATGACGTGTTTTGTTTCCCGTAGGCTATCCTCAAACGGTGGAGATATATTTTGGTGAGCGAAGGAGAAAGTGACGTTTCTAATTTCCTTGCCTTATTTCTTTTGGTAATTTCTCGGAGTCTTTAGGTGTTATTTCGAAACGGGGCTCAGTTGTCAGGGCAACCCGTAGGCTAAGAAGATTTTTGATTATCACAAGAAATTGACCATATGGTGAAGATGTTTATATATAATCCCACAGTTTCTGAAATCACGACGTGCACATCGTTCCAGGAAACAAGACAAAAAATGTGTAATGTATAAAATTTCTGCTAGGTTATCAATTTTCAACTGCATGAAATGTTTTGTTAATTTGTGTGTCTCTCCCCCACCCCCACATGTTGTTGAAAATACAGTTTATCCCATAACTGGCTAGATACGAACGTACGCCTTCAACGTACAACAGCGAAAAACTAAGTCCCAGCGCGAGCTTTGTGAGGGGTCCCCGAGGACCACGAGCAAAGCGGGCAGTCACGGCCCAGCGGTCAGCGTCGCCGGCTCCAAACCAAGAGAAAGCCGGTTCGAATCCGAGAACCGACCCGAGTCCCGGGACTCTACAAAAAAGGGTCTGAAAGTTCTTTCAGGCGGTTATGTGTTATTAATGTTGAAGAACAAATCCAAAGTTAATACTGTGTAACCCAAACTTGTAATAGATGTATTTATTAATGTTGCAAAGGCAATTTACGTAGTTGGGATCACTCGATTCCACAGAATATTATTAAGATATTTTTTTGCTGAATCGGGTTTTCCCGTTTTCTCTCGTATCCCCTTCCTCCATCCGATGCATGAACCTAATGGATGGACCTTTAACATTTCTTAGCCCCCTTTGAGGTCCTTCCTTGTTATACTAAGCTAGAAAGCATATACCCCAAGTAGCAGACGTTAACAACAGGGTCCGTGGAAAAGTATTGGGTGCTTGTAACTGGAGGGGCTAAGTTTTTCTTCCCCTTCTTCTGCCAACTCAATCCCCTCCTCCTCCCGTCAGAGATATTTTATTTTTTACGAAATTTTGTCAGTACACCTTAAGTCGTTTAAACTGGCGGCTGATAAGTCTGCGGGGCTGATGATAGGCCTTGCAGTAACCAATTTTATTAGCAGCTTTGTGAGCATGGACTTGACGTCATTTAAACCGACAGAATATAAACGCTAACAAATGATACTTCGACACTAAACGATTAGGACGATTTTTGAGTTTTAAAGCTTTCCCCTACCTAATGATCTGCTCCAAACGCCGACGAACCCCCCTCATCTCCAGGCGGGCATGTTGCAGATCGATTACGTACTATACCACACGCCACGGCTGTTTGCTGTGACGTGCATATCACGTGACTGGGCTAGTCCAATCAGACGGCCAAACAGCCGTTGTTCTCGTTCGTCATTGGCTAACTCAGGGTGACGTCACGGCAAACAACCATTGCGCATGGTTTATTTACGTTGCGAGAAACGCAGCTGCAATGCAAGGTACCCAACCGAAAGTTAACACTGAAGAACTGCATAAGTCTAGTTATTTTTTGGCGCCGAAATTTTACAACCTTTTACCGAAAATCGTCAAGAAGGCAAGCAATTTTAGAACGTTTAGGAGGCAAACGTGTGATTGGTTACTGTCCTTGGATGATACGGAATCCTTTTTTTAATACAATATTGATGTTTTCTGTCATGTTGTTAGCCCAGTATATTGTATTCGTTTTTATATTCCCGTTCTCTTATTAACCTATTTTAGTTGCTATTTACTATCATTGCATATTGTTGTACAAATGACGTTTTTCCTAATTGACGCATTTTTAATTACCTCACGCGCGAGCCTGTGCTCTTGCGAGTTAATGTTTAATTTTTAATTGGAATATACAACTTACTTACCATACGTACTTACTTACTTATTCAATTCGTCATATTTTCTGATAACCATACTCATCACTCCTGGCTAAACAAAAAAAAAGTTAAATAGGGCAATGCGCTAAGTTTTCTAGCTACTAGGTTAAGTTTTCTAGCTATTAGGTTTAATTTTGGCGGCCTTTTCATGGTTGAATGATATCACTATCTTCAAAAGTGGACCCTTTTTGGAAACTAGGTGGCTTCTTTTATACCAGTTTTGGTTTTGGGTGGCTATCACAACTTTCATAGGACTGTGCACATACCAAAGGTCACACCCACCGTCTTGTCTTCATCTTTTGTCATTTTTTTCTGGAGTGATTTTATGTCTATAACATTTAACAATGATAATTGATCGTATGTAGTCACGTGTAATGTAAAATTCAACAATAACAGTAACAATAAAAATTAATAAATATAGTGGACTGTCTTGGTCTCCCCCCCCCCCCCCCCATAGCGTGGTGTTCCCCCAGTAGAGTAACGACTATAACACAGCTTAATGCAAGCACAGGAATGGACGTGTTTATTAGGCATCCAGGCCTTATATAATAAAATGTCATGTGACACAGTGATCATGTGTCACATCTATGGTGAGCAGTACCACTCATAATTTCATGGTCACATGTAAGGCACTCCTATTAGTGTGTTAAACTATGATGGGTTAACGTAAGGAAATAAGGAATGCTAATTACTGTGGTGCCACACGTGACGACACCACACTAACGACAGCGAAATAAAAAAACTGAAGAAAAAATTCCTAACTTCCTGAAACAAAAAGAAACAATTAGGTGTATTTTTTTTCTATGAACATATATTTCTATTGTGAGTCACTGCCTAACCTTAAGAAGTAGTTTTTAATTTAAGAGAGCAAGAGAGCTATCAATGCGCTTTCACAGTATACTAGCTTGACGTTTTTGAAAGCTAAAAAAAAATTAAATTAATCACTTGTATAACTCAAGAGAAAAAATTTTGAAGAATAGCCTGAGAAACGGTTGGCTATCTTAAATTTTACAGAGTTTACATGTTTGACATTTACTTGCTTTATTTTTAAGATATATAACAATGGCAATGTTAAACAATTTTTTAATAATAAATAATGCTGCGATTTTGAATTTTGTAGATTTGAACTTCAGGTCGAGAATTTTGATGAATTTTGCAGAAAATTTTCAAGACGTTTGCAGCACTTCATACATTGTAGCGTCATGTGGCTACAGTTTAGTTGAACATCTTACATCTTAACTTGAGTGGCTTTACTTTGGCTCCATGCACACACAAGTTGATATTATGCCATGAAAAGAAAAAAACATAAGATTAAAACCAAGGAATCTGTTTTCTTACGAATAACAAGTTACAAACACATGTTTGTCTCACGACAACAATTAAAATTTACCTTGTCAATTCAGGGCACACATAACAAGAAACGCGACATTTTTGCTGGCACGGCACAATTTAAAAATAACCTTCTATTAGGCTAACGAATAACTAATAACTAGACAACGAAGTTACAGTTGCATTAGTGCGTTTTTAATTTACAAGTTCAAACGGTTAGGTGCTTTTTTTAGTCGTTTGTGACGTCCTAAATCCGGAGAACGTTTTTTGGTTTCAGTTTCGAAGCAACCTCCTGCATTGGAGAAATTTCGTTCTGTTTGGATTTTTTTGTTTACTGGTTTTGGAATCTGCTGCATAGTGTCAGACTACGGCGCTATTATCATTATTAGTTTCCAAATCTGGTCCAGAGAGGGACGATGCGCTGTTGGGCTAAAACAAATCTTTTTCTACGACCCATTCATCTGTGACACCGCCTACTGCATTGTCGGTGATTGGTTGAAGGGAAAGACTGTCATGATAATGACGTCTGTCAGCTTTTGATTAGCTGGTGCCAGGCTGGGTGCGTGTGCACTCAGGTGACATTGATTTTGACTTTGCCGAAGGCGTCAATTAACTGGCAGGACGGGAACGAATCGATTTCCTCGTACGATAAGTAGGCGTGACAGCTACGTGGCTAGGCTTGACGGTGGAAGAACGCCTATTCTCAAGGTAATTAACGGGTGGATTATTCATCGCTGAATTCGGTGAATTTCGTGCTACGTTTGGCAAGTTACCGGACTTGGCTTAGACAACGGTTCGACAGGAATTACCGCGTCTAGTTCAGGGCTTTCCACAATTCTCAATCGTAAGTGACACCTTGCCTTACGCACAATTATGTTAGCTTGTGTTAGTACATTATAGAGTTCATGTGGTTTAATGTAAACTTAACCAACGTTTTATTTTGCGAATTAGCAATTTGTTTGTGTTGACGCTGTTTCACTTTTGCTATTGGATCCGGAAGCAATAAATCAAGTCGTGATTTAAACTCACGGTTAAAATAAAGTTTTGCTGCTGTTGCTTGAGTGGTAGTACTTAGCCTAATTTTACTGGATTCTATAACTGCGTTAATACTGTCTTGTATTCCGAGACCATCCCTTCTTGCAGCCTTATAGATTTTCTTAAAGTTCTTGACAAAAAATTCTGCTAGGCCATATTTACCCAGGGCGAATAACTTGGCCCTGTTAGGTGACGAATACCCTTGGACTTTAGCCAATCTTGAAACAAACATTAGAGTACCATTGAGGGCCGTTGTCTGTAACAAGTACGTCAATTAAGCCGTATTCGGCAATGTGGGTATTCATAATACCTATCACTTTTTCGGACGTTATGGTTTTCATTTTGTGTACAAATGGGATTTTACTATGGGCGTCAACCATGATTAAAAACATATAATTATCAACGGGCCCACAAAAATCTGCGTGAAAACAGGCATTTGGTTTGAGCGGGTACTCCCAGGTGTGTTTAGGACCTGGTGATTGGTTTTCCTTGAACTCTTGGCAGTTTGCACAAGATTTTACCTTGCGCTCAATTGCGGCGTCCATAGAAGGCCACCAGATCTTCGCTCGTGCGAGACCTTTTTACTTAACAATTCCTAGATGGGAACTATGTAAGTCTTTAAGCATTTGTTTCTGCAAGGCTGTGGTAATTATGACTCGGAATCCCCAAAATAAAGTATCTGATTCTACAGTTATTTCAGTACACCTGGTAAAGTATGGAAGTAAATCCTGGTCGTCACAATGACTGGGCCAGCCATGGTGAACGTATCTAAATACTTTGCATAGAATAGGATCCCTACGACTTTCAGCAACTAACGTTTCATTTAAAACTGGTAAGTTAGAAATGGTTTCTAGTGCTAATAGATTGTACTGCTCCTCAGCCTGTTCAAATTCCTCATCATTGGGGAGGGAGAAACGTGACAACGCATCAGCTGTTACATTTTCCTTTCCAGGAATGTGCTGAAAATCATAGGAATACCCGTTCAGAAGGACTGCCCAACGCTGAACCATTGCTGCTGCCATTTGGGGAATACCTTTTTTGGGACCAAAAATCCAAAGAAGAGCCTTCTGGTCGGATTGAAGGATGAACTTTTATCCATAAACGTATTCGTGAAATCCTTTCACCCCCCAAGCTACACTTAAAGCTTCACGATCAAAATGGCTATAACCCTGTTCTGCCTTTGTTAATTTTCTGGAGGTAAAAGCTATTGGTCTACTCTCACCATTAGGCATTATATGCATCAGGCTAGAACCTATTCCATAAGGACTTGCGTAGCAAACCAGCTTGAGCTTCTTTTTAGGGTCATAATGAACCAGTATCTTATATTCAACAAAACGTTCTTTTGCTGTATTTACTGCCTTGTCACAATCCTTCCCCCAGATCCATTTAACTTTGGGGCTTAACAGCCTGGTCACTGGGGCAAGAATATGTGCCAAGTTTGGGAGATACTTTGAATCGTGGTTTACGAATCCTAAGAAACTTTGCAACTCCTGTATGTTAGTGGGGTAAGGGGCGTTGGTAATGGCTTCAGTAACCTCTGGCAGGGTGTGTAAACCTTCAGCGTTGTTTATGTGACCAAGATACTTGAGTTCAGGCCGTGATAACTTGCATTTGTCAATATAAAGTTTAGCCCCCGCATCTTGGAGTGCAGTCAAAAGTTGGTTCAACGATTCGTCATGGGATTTTCCCTTGCCACTGACCAAAATGTCGTTGTAAACCGGCATGCATTTACGAATTTTGTTAGTGACTTACGGCATAACGCGCTGGAATATTCCTGGACTTGAGGCAAGGCCTAAAGACACTCTAAGCCATCTAAAAAGTCCTAGTGGCGTGTTAATCGTTAAAGCAGTGTCACTCCTTCCTTAACTAGTGGGGGGGGGGGGGAGTAGGGGAGGACAGGTTATGGCTGTTCGGAAGTTGTCTGGAGGGGGGTAGAATTTTAAAGGGTAGGCCCGGGTTCGGGAAGGAATGCGACGCTAGTAGATTTTAGTAACTAAGCTAACCCTGCTCATAACAATACTCAAAACGCAACCAGTTAGAGGGTTCTCCGTAATAACGAGATACATTTATTAATAATAATACAAAACGTTGAACAATTAAAGCGTCCGCTAGGGAGGCAAATGGGGAAAGTCTTGATTAATGAAACACCGTTAAAATTAATGATTACTCAGACGAAGGAGCCGTGAACCAGCGTCGTCACGCAAACTTTGAGTCAGAAGGCACTGAACCTTAAAATGGCGTGGGATAAGCACGTAAATATCTTAGTTACTCGCACAGGTATTTTGCTCACTAATGAAGAGACGAACACAGATTAATATTGGGCGATACAACAAACTTCCTATGCTGCACTAAAGACTTACGCATTTCCACATAACTAAGCAAGCCACGCCCAAACGAAACTATTAAATACGTGGATTAAACGCACTGAAATGGGTTTGCACTAATGGGCGTTTCCCTCGACGTAAATATTAGACCTGACCTTCTACGCCATCTTCCCTACGCAAGTGCTTGACTGCTAGGCTAATTTCGTTAATAGTAAAGTTAATTACCTTGCTTCTGATGGTTGCGTTTCGCCAAATGATGTCGGAATCCTACGACTGAAGCATGAAGTATCGAAGGAGAATAAGGCATGGTTGCGGAAGGCAGGATGGGATGAAACAGCAGATGAGCCAAATTACACGAGCCATCGTGTTGAAGCTTCCATGGAAGAACTCGAGAAGGGTGACGTGGACGGATACGTCATCACTGGGCAAACGTCATGCGGGAAAATACGGACATTGATGCAGTGAAGCCTGGGGCGGCCCCTGATGGTGGAAACGTACGGGAACGGAACGTGTAGTAACGCCAACCAGGTGCTAGGTCCCTCTGAGTGAGTCCTTGGAATTCATGCGCATCGGTATTTAAGCCGAGAACATAATTTGCATAATGGATTAAATAAGTATAAATTAATAATGAAATAGGAAATGATGATGAAGTAGATCATTAATTTGTACCAATAAGGTAATAAATTAATTAGAAATATTAAAGTGAGGTACACTAAACATTAAATAATAAGTTCACAACGTATTACAATTTACTAAAATAGACACCATGATTCATAGGCAGTGGATGCATCATGCATCGCCAGCATTTTACGTACCCACAACCTGACGTAGGTGTGAGCCAAAGAGAGATCCACGACGGCAAAGCCACGTAGATTCACGACACTTCAGCCTTTGATTTCAAAGGTCGTGAGATCGATTCCCGGCTCAGGCAGTCTGACATTTATAAGTCCAATAGGTTTTCATTCGTATTTATTTAATCAATTTCGAGTCCACTGGCGAACATGTAATGTTGGCGCACCTAGTTAAAACTTGCTATTGCGCATTGTGATTAGAATATTAATTCAATGTTTACCTAATATTGTATTTAATTACTTACTCATGAACTACATGCAACATGAGTATAATAGTTTTTGTGTTGAAGATTGGGAGAGATAAATTTATATATTTTTGGATTGCAAATTGTAAATATTTGTGCCGTATGTTTTTTTTTGTGTGAATTGTTTTGCCAGGTGTAATCCATACAAGCTCATAGTAGCTTCTGGATGCATATTGTAATAAATTATTTCATTAAAAAAATTGTGCAAATTCTTTCCATGTTATTACAGCAGTTTTAGAAACTCTGAACGTAATAAATTATTGGTAACGGTCAAAACTTAGTTGCAATACACAAACAGTGCCCTCTTTGACCCAGTCTTATCCGTGCTTTACGTGTTAGGTCTAAGTTGGGGTGTCGGACAAAAGTCTAACTGGAAAATCGTATAATGGGATAATTGTCTAATATCTGCCTAAATAAAAAAATCTGGAAAATCATCTAAACGGAATATCGTATAATGGAAAATTATCTAAACGGAATATCGTATAATGGATAATCATCTAAACGGAATAACGTATAACAGATAATTATATAATGGATAAACGTCTAACTGGACAATGATATATCTACGGTTTCTGATGCCATATGGGTACCTTCAGTGAACGCGGCAGCAAGAGCGAGGCAGAGACATTAGTCTATTTTCCATTATACGAATTTCGTGTTAGACGATTTTCCGTTATGGTGTTATACCTGATACGTTCATCGAACTACGTGATTTTCCAGTTAGACGATTAGCCCTCGCCCCGTCTAAATCGAAAGAAAAGTTGACACATCCATCGCGAGTGGTGTTCCCCCCCCCCCCCCCCCCCCGTTATCTCGATAGGGCGGACGGTGATGGTGTTGTTGAATCTTCGTGGGCAACACACTAGCGGTGCCTTAAAAATAATGAGTTTTCTGTTTTGGTAACTACTCTTGGCAATTCATTACGCTGCGTAGAGATCATAATTCTCAGGTTCTCCACCTGTTTTTTTCTTTTTCTAAGAAGTCGCAGCGCCAGTGGCAACGTGAAAATATCTAGTCAATATAGCGTGACATTGGAAATAAAAAACTAAAATAGACAAGTGATTTGCTCATTGTAGGGCGGAGCGTATGTATGTGTTAAGTCGATACCGTGTTACTGAGGTAACGTTTTGTGGGCATTTTTCAACGATTCCATACAGTTTGGACGGTTTCCTCGTAGCTTAACAATGGGGTGGCTTCTCATTCCTAAAATTGTCCTAATTTTAACACTCTTCGAACCATTAGTTGAGGGGCTTATTGTCGGTGAGCTATACAAAAAGGACACGAGTCCAGTTACTGTTGACCCCATCAAGTCGATGAAGATGAAGAATGCACCATTGTGTGCCATAGAATGTTCCAAAACCTATCCTTGCTTCTCGTTTGCCTTCGGATCGAACGGGTGCACCTTGTGGGATGCCAAGTACACTACTGAGGACACGACAATCCTGAAGGAAAAAGCTGGCGTCATGTATTATCACATAAATGTAAAACCCGATGCTACAGGTACGGTTTTAACACGTTCGGCTAATGCTAAGTTTGCACCACCAGAAAGGGGTGGGTAGAATTAGGGAGAAAAGATTGGAAATGAAGAAATTTTTAACATAAAACTTAATAAGGAATTTTCAATATAAAAAGTACAAGGCTAAGAAAGTCAGAACCGTCAGACGCCTCGGCTTGCAAGCCAGTTGCAAGACAGGAATTAAAGTGCAATTACATCCATTTTGACATGCATGTTTGACTTTTGGATCACTTACACAATAACTAAACACAAGAATTGTGGTAAGAATACGTTACTTACGTCCGATATAACAATTTAATTACTGCATCACCAAAGCACGACACGGAGATCGCCATTGTTTTGCTGGAACGCTCAGAAATTAATGCCGACAGATGTCACTTTTCGATTTCGACTCGCAGCCGATTGAGATAACTGTATTGACTGTGAGGAGCTCAAGCGTCTGGCAGCCTTAGCTGGCCGGCAGTGTAGTGGCCAGCTAAGGCCGTCAGACGCTTGAGCTCCGCACAGTCATTACAGCTATATCTCAATTGGCCGCGAGTCGATTTCGAAGAGATCCGTCTGTCCGCATTAATTTCTACGCGTTCCAGCAAAACAATGGCGACCTCCGTGTCGGTTTTGGTGATGCAGTAATTAAATTGTTATATCGGACGTACGTAACGTATTCTTGTGTTTAGTTATTTTGTAAGTGATCCAAAAGTCAAATATGCGTGTCAAAATGGATGTAATTGCCCTTTAATGTTTTGCAAGACAGGAATTAATTGAACGGTTTTTATAATCAATTTCGGAACCGTAGGCTTTCACTTCACGGTTACTCGGCACTCACTAAATTCAGACGAAATGCTTCTATTGTGACGTTTACTTAGCTTGCAAATAATTTTCCTAAAGCCTGGTAAAGACGACAACGATTGATTGATGGAGTGATTGAGTTTAATGGGGCTTTGACCCGAATCCATATGCCCACTAAAATTACACAGAAATCACAAAGAAATACACTCAAACATCAACAACACCACATTACTGAACTTCACCCAACAGTACGCAACAGCACTTAACAGTACGATTACTACAGTACCACTCCTTGTCCACACCTTGTCAGCCAGCAACACTCTACAGTCTACATAGTCACAATAGTCACTATGCTCAGCAAAAATGCGAGCACAGCACTCAGAAAACTGCAATAGCACCTGCAAAAACAACCTAATACTACAACCTGATATTTACCGCAACACAGACATCTGCAACCGCCCTTAGGGCGCGTTTACGCAAGGACAATTAACTCGCTCACTAGTTTTTACTTGATCAATACTAACAGTGGTTGTCTTGAAACCCACTTAGCTTAAAGTACATACTTAAGTGCCAATTCAGTAGTCTGAGAATCCCCTTAGAACTGGCAAGCCCTTAAGGTTGAGTATCTTCCAAGTGCGCTGTGGAACACCCTTAAGTACCAAGTTGGTAATGCAGTGAAGCTCTGAGGGAAGATCCAGGATGAGCAAGAGCTCTGAGATCGTCGAGGCCGAACTGGTTCCCTTATAGAAACACTACCCTGCATAACATTTCAGGCTTTGTTACAGGAAGCTGAAACAATTTTCCTCATTGGCATAGCACTACTGTTGGAAAGATACATCCTGCGTAGAAATTCGATTCAAACAATGCAGCAATTACTAATTGCAGCAAATTACTTAGCTACAGGAAGCATCCAACAAATTTTAGGTGACTGTGGGTTTATCCCAGAAAACCGCTTCGTGTTGTGTAGCAAGGGTCGCGAGGATCATTGCTGCTTTATGGCAACGGCACGTTCAATTCGCCGTGGGCAACAAACTCACAGCATTACAATAGATGACCAGGAGTGGTTAACGCTCGTTAAACCCTTTTTTCGTAGTGATCATTCCTGCTCATTCCTGCTCATTCCTGCTCATTTCTGCTCATTCCTGCTCATTCCTGTATTCCTGTATTTATCAGTATTCATCTGTATTTAGGCCCGGACTGGCAACCCTATAAGGCCCAGGTGCCATGACGTTTAAAAGGCCTCCAAACACAATCCGTTGGGGGGGGGGGGGGGGTATTATTCAAGCTTATAATGGACTAGTCATTATTTATAGTCGTGGGAGGGGCGGGGGAAACTACCAATTTTCAATGACTCTTCCTTCAAAACCCTAAAAAATTCTTGACCTCCCCAATCAGGGACCAAAAATATGTGAAACCCCTCCCATTCAAATAATGCACTTTTCGTATGTCTATTGAGACTGTCTTCAGATGATTTCCTATAGTCAAATTATGCAAGTACCACTCCTCACTGACAAGTTACCAGTAGTTGTAAGGAAACCATGCATCGTTTTTAACAATGTTTTATACAACACCGATGGTCCTTACACCCTCGTCTGTCGAGTTTCATACAAGCCACATGCTCCCACCAAATCTACATAGCGCTAAAAACAAACTATGACAGCAGAAACTCGTGACTGCAGCAAACCATGACAGCAGTAACACACGACAGCAGTAAACTAGGACAGCAGATCAGAATCGACAGTGACCACTACCCAGTGCTGATGCTGATGAAGCCAGAACCAGCATGAAGAAAGCGCATACCGCAGAACAACCAGAGCCTACTGAGCACTTTACAAGACTCTCCCAGTCTCCGTACAGTACCCCACAACATCATGCAACCGCTGCAAATCCATCTTGCGTGGAGGTAGCATTCTAAGAAGATGCACAGCAGGATCATCTGGCACAATCCACGGACGCAGAATGTTCCGCCAAGCATCATACCTTGGACAAACGAGGAAAAGTAGGACACTGTCTCCTCAATGCGACACAAGGAACAGAGAGGGGACCTAGCCCACCTCAAACGGGATCTGTGCCCTCAAGTAATACATGTCCAGTCCGCAGGCGCAACAGACAACGGGTCCTCCACACAGGCAAACAGTCGATTTTGCTCATTGAAGTGGCACCAGATTGGAGCTGAAACAACACTCTGTCTGTCGTCGCAACCACCCATTCTTGGGCCCAGGCCTGTTGAACGCAGGCCTGAAAAGGAACACGGGTAGAACAAACCGATTGCACAGTGGACACCCAACTGCAAGGGTTATGCGCTGCCTCCTTGGCTAGGGCATCAGCATGCTCATTGCCATACCTCCCACTGTTGTTCTGAGCTAGACAATCAAAACATTTGACCTCTAAAGAGATAACCAAAACTTCCATCCTACCTCGAAGATCAGTGGGTCTCCAACCTACTTGGTGCGAAAGGAGCGGCGTAGCACAGACAGACAGGACAAGGAGTCAGTCAAAATGCCAAAGATGGAAGCTGCAAGTTGAGATCAGTGTCCAGAGCAACCAAAATCGCTATTAGTTTGCAAGCAAAGCTAGAGTGGACACATATCAAAGACCTGCGCAGTGCGCACGCCTAGCTTCAGGAACGGGACGAGATCCCAACTCCACCAGAAGCATCCTCGCGCGAGAACGACACATCACAGTCGTACCCCTATTCACAGTCGTACCCCTCCCCTCAAAGACCGAGTAAAGGTTCATGCACCAAAACTAGCGTGCAAGGAGAATCTACTAGAGTGACTAAGGTCAGTGACAGCTAAACAGCGACACCTAAACACGCTAGCGCTCGCTCACCCAAAGAACCCTTCAGAACCTGTCATACAGGGTCACTTACACTCCTGCTTAGATTTCTGAGACAACGATTCGTCAACAACCCTTCAGCACGAAAATTCAATCTCCCCTGCCTCAATCCACAAAGCCTGAACTGGCGTTGAAACTAGGCGGCCTGTGTCAATTCGCAAGCAGCTATTGACCGTAACCTGCAAGCTTCGTACATGCCGTTGTGATCCAACAAGGAATGGTAAGTGAAAGTCCAACCCAGAGTGAATAAACGCTCTGTACACAGAAAGCAAGCCATCTTAGGGGAACAATCTGCTCATGCACCATTGAACGAAGAACCGGGAGTCAACTGGCAATCTGCTCTATCAAGAGGCGAATATCAGACACCCCACCATCAAGAATGACCCCAAGTTACCTCACTTCCTTAGATGCAGAGACTGGGAGGCTGCCCACTTTCACACTTATGGGGGCTGCTCGAACAGCCGCAAAGCACTAAAAGGCAATCATCTTAGTCTTGGCAGGCATTTGCAACAGACCACGGACTACAAGACGCTCCACAACAAGATCCAGAGCTGCCTGTGCACCATCTACCAAACTGCCAAGCTCAATGCCACCAAACCACAGAGCGACACATTTGCATAGCAGACAGTGTTGGCGTTCAGTCCGGGTTCCTGCAGGACATCATTGAACAAAACCGCAAAGCAAACAGGACTGAGACAGCTTCCCTGGGGCAGCCCACGATCCGACTCCAACAGACATGACCAAAAACCATTAACCCTGGTAACAAACCAGTGAGACCCAAGAGATGTAGAATATCCTTGGCAAGCTAACAACTGACTCCCATGGCAGCAAGGAAGCATCTGAGCCACTCAATCTGTACAGTACCATATGCTGCACGAATATCTAATAAGACGGCCACAACAATATTGATGTGGACCTACGCCTCATGGACGCTAGACAGAAAAAACAGAATCGCATCCTGAGCATTTCCACCTATGCTGTACTCCCTCAGGGGTCTTGTCCAAGTCCCACGCTCTTCACTGTTGCAATCAATGAAGTACTGGTTGAGCTGAGTCTCCTGGTCAACACTGTCACTTACGCAGATGACATCGCTGTGTGGGTTGTGGGTGCGGATCTTGACAGTTCTTTGTGGACACTTGAGGGTGCCATTGGGAAGGAATCTCAGCTTCTGACAGTGAGGAGGTTATCCCTTTCCACTGCAGAATCAGAGCTAATGGTCTGCTCCCAGGGCCCGCCTCCTTGAGGGCTGGGCCCTCTGTTGTCCGCTCGGTCTCAAGTGTTCGATATTTGGGTGCTCGACTGGCTCCGACCAAGTCTTGGCAGGGAGAAGTTGCTGTTGTGAAAGAATATTCTGTCACTTCGCGCTTACGCATCCTTTCTGCCTTAGCTGCAAACAGGCTAGTTACTAGGCGATCTGTTCGTACATGCAAAATCTACCGTATCCTGGTACCTAGGATACCCGACAAAATTGCCATCATCAGACAAAATCCAACAAATCATGCCAATTTTTGCTCATTTACACATAAAAACACAATTTTCATCAGACAATTTTGCATTCCGAGCAGACAATTTTACATTCTGGATACCAGATAACTTGGTAGATTTTGCATGTATGGATCTGTTGTTACGACCCTGTACAGGTCTTATATTAGATCCTGTGCTGATTTCCACTTGCCAATTGTGGCGTGTATTGGTTGTGTCACGGAAACCATTCAGGTCACTTTCAATGAATGCTTGCATGTCGTGTCAGGCTGCTTTCCATCGACTCCGGTCACGGCTCTTTTAGTAGAAACTGGAGAACAACCAATCGCCCACATCAGGGCCAGGGAACTCGTTTGTGCTCTGTGTGTTCATGCAGTTGCAAAAGATCAGTTGGATCCTCTTGTGCACATCCTGTTAGACTACAGTATCATGCTTTCCGGGGTGTGGGATTGTTTGGGTTCTCCAGGTCTTAGAGCAACTCTACTTTCAGTTCTTTCCTTGGTCTTCCCGATTCCAACCCTTGCCAGTCCTCCATGCCCATGGGCGTGGTGGAAGACGATGCTGTCTTGCTTCAGTGGCAGGTCTAGTCATGGTATAAGTATATTCTGTGATGCGTCGTTTCTCACATACTCCTGGGAGGGCGGAGTTGGGATCTTTGTTCCTGACCTCAAAATGGCCAGAATCTATTATCTTCTGGGTCTCCCTTCCGCCTTTGTCGGGGAACTGGTTACTTTGTCGATTGTGCTCTATGTTGGGTTGATCTTTTGCACAGATACTAGACGCTTTGTTTTTTAGTCAGGTCATTTTGTATGGAGCCTGGTCTTTTGTGTCACCAAGGCTTTCCCCTGTACAAAGTATTGCTTTATTTGTTTTTGATTGTAAATATTTTTCATCCATGTGTTGTATGGTTTGGGTATTCTACCAAATAATTGGTTGTAATTTTACATTGAGCGCGTAACTTTGGGTCTTTCTGCTCTAATAAAACCGAAAGAAAGAAAGGAAAAGTTGAATGTTTGTGTGTCGTTTCGGGCTGCCTTTCAACGTCTCCGGTCTCAGCTCCTTTAGTAGATACTGGAGAATAGCCGGTTCATATCAGGGTTTCCAGCGGTCCACCTGGTTCTGTTTTGTTGAACATCAGGGACAGGTAATTCCGTTGTGCTCTGTGTGTTCGTGCAGCGGTAAGAGGTCATTTGGATCCCCTTGGGCACATCCTGTTACATTACAGTATCCTGCCTTCTGGTTCAGGATTGTTCGGGTCTCAGACCAACCCTACTTTCTGTCCTTTCCTCGATCTTCCCGGTTCCAACCCTTTCCAGTCCTCCTTGCCCGAATACCCGTGGGTGTGGTGCGAGGTTGCACTTTCTTGCCTCAGTGGCAAGTCCGGTCGTGGCGTAGGTATATTCCGTGATGCGTCGTTTCCGCCAGATTCCTGGGAGGGCGGAGTTGGGATCTTTGTTCCTGACCTCAAAATCGCCAGAAGCTACTAGCATTCGAATGTCCCTTCTGCCTTTGTTGTGGAACTGGTTCCGTTGGTGATCGTGCCCGATGTTGGGTCGGACTTCCGACTACACAATTTCACTTTAATCTCAGATTTTTCAGCGGGAATCTGATTGATGAAACAAGAACTACACTCTTTGACCATCAGTCATCCCTTGGCCTTTGAAATCGGCTGTAAACTATTCGAGGCTACACAGAGCGGCTCTATGGTTTTCGAGAGTGGTCGGTAATGAGACGGCTGATGACCTTGCACAGATTGGTGTTTCCTCCAGAAAGGACATTGTTTCGTTTTCGCTGGTCCCACGTGATCTTCGCTCAGTCCTTTCTACTCACTCCTCTTCCTCGTGGCAGAAAGAATAGGAAGGGAGTTAACAGGTAGGACTTTGTACGCAGTGCATCCGTCGGAATCCCTGCCTTTGGTCCTTGGTGGGTTCCCCAAAAGAGAGTTGGGCATGCTCACACGCCTTCGTACTGGGTGTGTGCGGCTGCGTGCGCACATGTTCAGACTAGGGTGGAGTTCCTCACCACTGTGTCTGTGTGGAGAGGTCGAGATGCACTAAAAAAAAACGCAAAAAAAAAAACGCACGGTCACTTAAAAAATAACCGATTAAATCGCTTCGGCACTGGCAAAAATAAGATGCACCCAAATAAAAAACACAAAAGAAGTGATATTAGAAACAAAGGCTAAAGTTTACATTAGGCAATAGGCACATACTCGATATCTTTCCAAAATTGATTCTAAACGGCTCCAACACCTTCTTAAATCCAGGAACAATTGGTTTTAGAGCGTGGAAATGTATTAACACGACTTAAAACGGTCAATTTGAGCACTGCAATCTGTACATTTATACGGTGTTTACGTTCGCTGGCGGGGCCGCGCAGGGTAGCACAGCCGTCACGCCCGCACGTGAACGCAAACACCGTATAATTTTTTTACCCTAATTAATGAATAATTATTATGCAAATTAAAATGTAAATTAAAATGCAAATAAAACTGGAGTGAATAAATTAAAAGGAGTGTTTATTAGACCATTTCGTGTGCATGCGCACAAATGTTAACCAGCGTTAATTGGCATTACTAAATAAATGATTTATTTTGTTTAGTATTTTTGCTTCTAAATGTGACATAAATAAACGAAAAATGAAATAAATAAACAGTATGATTACTAAACAAACGATAAATAATACGCTATGTGCAAAACGTAAATTGTTATTTCAACGATTTGTTGCGAGGCCACAATTCTTGTCACGTGACCACCTCTTCTCTCCGTAACGTTGCAATGTACGCGCAAAATTTGACGATCGGATTCGTGTTTCTGGATTTACGACAGAGCTTCGAAAACGGATACTTGGCCAATACTCAGGGAAAAACGCTGTTTTCCTCTGGAAAGTGACCAGGCTGTCCGTCACACTTCTCCAGGTGACTTTTGTGTTGCTGGTGTGAGCACCGGTAATTATTTAGATTTACGAAATTATCGCTGTGAGTAACTGTGGTGGTTGAAACCATCGTTTTTATTGCAATGAACAATTACCAGTGCCTGCTTGTAGAAGTCATCTTCCTTTAGCCAACCCAAAATGCACCTTTCCACTCTGTTTCTCCGTTCTTTCTCCCCCCCCCCCCCCCCACGCGGCTTAATCACGCTTTTAACACGTTTCCGCAACTTGGGATCAATTTGTAGTCCCTTCCGTGCAAAAATTTGCAAATTTAAAGGGATATACCTCCCAGCACCATTTTACGGCCCCAAAGTACTTACCGTTAGTCTTTCACTTGCTAAAAATCCGTTTTAAAATGTGGCGTCCAGGGGATTTTCTATTGAATATTGGGAAACTTCATTTACGTTCTTCCAGAACGAATATGATCCCTTGCACGGGGTCCACTACCGCAGAAGTTCCGACCAAGATGGCCGGCCTATCTAGATTCCGGCGCGTGAAGTTTAGAAAGGTTTAAGATTTTGGTTGCGGTTTCTGGTGTTATGTGGTTAGTTTAGGTTAGGTTAGGTTAGGTAAATTTGAAAAAACTGACCTTATTTTCGAGAAACAGCGACCTTAATTTACCCTTTACACCAATGGAAATAGTACAACCAACGAGTAAAGATCGATGGTGGACGCGCTTGGAGCCGCTGTGGAAGTGGTTCCCTTGCGCGCCTACAATGACCTTGAAGTTTTATTTGCGTGCGCGCAGTACTATGAAAAAATGGTAAAATCCACCCACTATGCATAATTTTGATCGTTTGCTAGTAATTACTGTGAGATCAAAAATCTAAAACACTAATGCAGTAAAAATTAAAATTAATTATTCCAATAGATCGCCGAAGCAAAATTATAAGACACTAGTCTAGAAAATTATAAATTGTGATTTCAAAATCCGAGAATCATTCCGGTTTTTGACGACACAATTCATGCGTTCAGGTTGGCTTGTCTATTAGCCGCAATGCCAACTTAGACATTAGCTACGTTCTTCGGTGCGAGGAACGAAGATACTATCTCAGTTGACCTTCGCTATGGTAAATGCATGGATGCGATCGGCGCGTGGCTGTCATAAGGCAGGCGGAAGGTTATAAGGCAGGCCGGATGTTGCTTGAAAGTAAGTATTAAAATAAACTTGTTCCGAAACAAAACCTCAAAGTCAAAGAAATCGCCAAGTTTCAGCCAGTGAAAGTAGGGTTAACATAATAAGAATGACTGCCACTAAGTTATCTAAGCGATGTTTGGTGTTCCAAGCCTGACCCATATACTGACGGAAATGTGTTTCCCAAACATCACAATCAAAACCCACAAGGATGAAAGAACCCGCTAAGTACCAGCCAATCAAAGTAGTGATACCAGAACAAAAATGGCTGTGACTAAGTTGCTACATGGTGTACCAAGCCTAAC
>JAHWFP010065280.1:3075-35609 GCA_023313725.1 Lithobius niger
GGGGGCAGGACAAGTGTGTGTGTGGTGAGCAATACGCGGTACCAAAGTGAATTGTTTCAAAAGATTAACTTAAAACATGGGATTACTACCTTACTGAATGCTGGGATTTCTCAGTGCTAGGGTTTTAGGGTTTTTTTTAGCCTTCAGTCAAACACACACATGCAACTTCTCTGGGGCTACACCAAAAGGGGAATATCACGGGGTGACGTTTTTTTTTTTGGGGGGGGGGGGGGGGGAGAACACATGTGCGCATCCGGGACGGGGCAGGAGTGTGGGGAGGGTACAACTGGGAGCCATTTCACATGTTGATAAATTTAAACCAAAGACCAAAAACCTGAGGTGCTGGAGGGAGGCGGAGAGATATTCAGAACTCACACTATGGGAGTGTAGCAAAGGGGTGCAACGGGGTGTGGCAAGGGGGGACAGGGATATGCGGGTTGGGGGGATGGGCAGCATGCGCACGGGCAGAAAAGGTTGGGAGAATGTCTTTTCCTATGAAACAAGACGTAAAAATGGACACAATTTTCAAAGTAAGTGATGTGACATTTAAAAAAAAATATAAAATATTCAAAATTCTGTAAAGATTTTATTCCACCCGAAGAAAAGCCTCATGTCCTGCTACAACATGCTCTGGCCTACTCCAAGGGAGCGAAGTCCACGCAGTGCACCTACTTCAATTGGAGGTTTCTTTCTGCTAACTTCTTAAGGCCAAAAACAAAACTAGGCAAAGAAAAAAATTAATTTCAGCGTCGAAACCTCTTCCTCGTCAGAACCCGAAAATGAAGAAATTTTTCTTTCGGTTCAATGAAAGGGGCACCCCAGCCACACGAAGGGGAGGTATGAAACTTTCGAGGCGGCCGAATATGTTACGTTCCAACAAGTTATGGAAATGGACTTCATGTTAAAAGTCCCGCCAACAATCAGCATGCCAGTAGCTCAGTATGAAGAGGATGAATTTCTACTGCGCTATTGCATTCGTGCACGTTCTCAAGTGTATCTCGCTTATTTGGCAAGTGCTGCTGCTCTCAAACGACTCATCTCAGAAAAACCGGAATTGGCAAAACACCCCATTTCGGCCGAATGTGAGAACATCATGCAATATGTGCATCATCCTTTCACATGGTCAGTTTTAACTGGAGCTCAAGACTTCTGCTTAACATGGTTTTTCGCCAAAGGGATAAGATTCCGAATTCACTGTAAACACTCCCACGGAAGTAATCAGTCAACTTAGAATATTTCCCATTCACAACTCCGAGGACCTTTTCGACGGACAACTGCTCGAGCTTACACTAGAGCTTCGAGAAGACAAGGCTCAATCAACACCAACTCCCAGAAGTTACATCAAGAAAAGGAGAAGGAAAAACTACAAAAGCTACAACCGTTACTACAACCAAAACAATGGAGCTCAACAAAGAGAAGATTCGTCTGAAAATCAGGAACAAAGCCCCACGCTTCTGACAAGAGCAGTTCACAATCGCCCTTTAGCGACTACTCCTCTCAATCAAGAGGAAGAGGATATGGTTCATTTCAAAGGAGGAAGGGGATCCTTTCGGGGAAGAGGAAGAAGATCAAAGAATTAACATTTCCACAAGTTAACCTTTCCCCCTCCTCAGCACCATGTGCCAGCTTGGAAGGAAATAACATCCGACACTTTTTGTAATCTCTGTATAGCCTAGTCAAAATAGATCAAATGCTCGGAATAATTCATAATAAGTTGATTTTTGGCACAGATGTCCGTAATGGCATCAAGCTCAACATGCTAAAATTCCTCAGCTGTACGTGTTGAGCTAATGCCGCCATTTTGAAAATATGGCGGCTGAAAACAACTTATTCAATATATCTCGGTAACGGCTCCTCTGTAACGGCGGACGCTACAACGGCTCAGGTGCTTGCAGCGCCTCCAGTTTCCTGGTTGGACACGGAGATTCAGCTTAAGGTGTTGCGGTGATTAATGCGACTTTTACGGCATAAGCACAGCAAGGGCTACTGTCCCAGCATGGGGGATGGAGCGCAGGGTCCTAAATTAAAGGGGCCTAACCTTAATACTGCTAGTATTTCACTGCCACCAGCGATGGAAATTTAACAGTTTATCAAGAGCTAAACTAAAAATGGTTTACATATTTATTTACACTTAAACAGTTAATCGACTAGCAAACGAACTGAAGTTAAAAACTCCTGGTTTTTATTATAACATCAGAGAATATAAAAATTACACTTTACATTTAGTTTGAAATAAAGTATTTAAAAGCACAAGGTTTGAATTTACAACATGTAATTCGTTTCACAAGTTTTGACTAAAACGACGTTTGTGTTCCAGAATAAAACAACCACTTAATTTTTCGAATAGAAAAAGCAATACTGAACGCTCCGCAGAGTCGTCCACAAGATTGAACAGCCTCGGCTGGTTACAATCTATCAAACAGTATGTTTCAAACACGCATGAAAGATCAACCGTTTCACAGTTTTGTTTCTAAGTGATAAAACAGAGCCTTAAACCTCCCAGAGTTGCTGTTTACAAGTCAACTCCTCAAATTATAAAAGCCTCAGCTACTTATAAAGTCCGTCTGGAGTGAATAACCAATGAATCCCACACAAAGATCAAACCGACAGTTATTTGAATTAATGTTTAAAACAAATAAGAAAGATTTTGGTTTTTAGTAAGAGAACCACTCTGACGTTATGGGGTGAGAAACCTAAGATGCCGCTACAGGCGTCACCACCATAATATTCCCTAGCTAGAGAGAGTTTAAGTTACGAATTTAAACTAGAATTTAGACTTGGGGTCCTAAATTAAATTTTCAAAAGCTAACAACAAACATACGAACCACTGCCATTTTGCCCGGCATGGCATCCCACGGACATGACGTCTCCACTCCCAACTGGCGTGACCCTTCTCTAGCTTGAGATCTGTGAGCTGTGCTAACTATGCATTCTGGGGCTGGGGTTTTATGCACATTACCGGAAGTAAGCGCGGACTCGCGGGGTAGCTACGGGGGTCTGATTGGCTGAGGGCCTCGAGAACAATAGAAAGTGGGAGGAGAAGTCGGATGAACAAAGGAACTGGGTGCAGAGCCGTTTGAAGGAGTATGGATGGAGAAATGGAAAAGACAGGCCGGTTTTGAGTTTTAACTCAATTGAACATTCGGAAATAGGCCTCTATTTTGAATTATTGGCTACGAATTCCATATTTACATGATTGCATGATATTAGATTGCAACGTGAATTGGCTCTTGTTAAAGCTTATTACTTGGCTTTGGGTAATGCAGAGAACGCTGTACAATACAAAAATTCGAAAATCTTACTGATGTTTGTAAGTTTAGTACTGACTTCTAGGTTTTAAGGTGTACCGAAATCAAAAAAATGCTCTAAATAATTGCCAGTACTTTACATACCGAGATATCCAAAACGGCGGCCAAAATGGGGCAATATTCTAGTGTTTTTCATAATTTTAAATTATACTGATAGAGTAGAAGCAGATTTGAATTATTCCTCGAAAAGGTGAGTTCATTTGCAATGACTAGTAACTTGCAAACACCAGGTAAAATCCGTAGTGTAGTGTGTTCGTAATTAGGAACTAAGTTGTGGCTGTTTCTGTGCTGTAGCTCTGCATTTTTCTTCCAATTCACAGTAAGTTGCAACTTTAAACTGCTGCAGTAGCCATTCTAATTAAGAGAAATAGCTGTAAGTAAGCTTAGATAAAAGATGGAGAAGCTTATGTTGAACAAGGCCAATTAAAACGTTTTATTATAATTAGGAGATAAGCTATGGCAGTTTATCTCCACTGTAGTGGTGTGTGCTTTGCGTCTATTTACCAGAAGTTACATCTTTAAACTGCTGCAGTAGCCGTTCTAATTAAGATAAATGGACGTAATTAGGCTTAGACGACAGATGGAGATGTATATTTTCAAGTGAGGGTAATTAGAACGAATCATCGTAATTACGAGATAAGCTAAAACTGTTTATCTACGATGCAGGCCCGTGATTTGTTCTTCAATTCACCGCATGTTACACTTTAAAGTGACACGGTGGCAGTTCTGATTATGATACGGTAAATGGATGTAATTAGGATTATATGAAAGGTGGAGAAATGTATATTCCAACAGAGGTAATAAAAACTATTGTCGTGATTAGGAGATAAGCTATAAGTGTTTATCTGTGCTGTAGCTCCATGCTTACGTCAATCCTCTCTAAGTTACATCTTTAAAATAATACGGTGGCAGTTCTAATTATGATTAATGAATGTATTTTAATTACGCTTGTTGGAAAAGATACATCTCCATCTTTCATATAAGCCTACGTAAAGGCATTTGGCCAAAAATCCAGATTGGTTAGGATACCCGGCACCTTAGATCAAAAACTCGGGGAACCAATTTTTTTTTATTTAGCGCTCAGTAGCACTTTAGGCCTATTTTCAAAGCCTTCCACTTTAAATTGTATAACTCCCAGTAAAATGGATCAAACCGATCAGTCTTCAATGTTTAATAGCCACGAACTTTATCTTCAACTCTGCGAAAACAGAACTTGGAAATTCATCTTCCACAATTATCTACAGCCAATTGAAAAACGCTCCAAACTGAGCGCACCACACGCAATCGCCGTTTTCCAAACAAAACTTGTACATTTGTAATTTATATTTTTTTTCTCAGGCATAAAGCCGACCAGCTTAGTGTTGTTGTAGGGGGCTGCCAATCGGCACTTAACCACATATATGTACTGAGGACCTGCACTCTACATTTTTATTTTGAACTTCAATACCGGTTTTGGTTTCTTACGAAAACTTCGACTGCTCTCGTCATTATTTGCGGCTGCAATAATGTTGTAACCTAAAATGCGTTTTAGCATCTACATACAAGCTGGTTTATTTAATCTTTTGCTTAGTGCTTTAAAAGGCAATTTATCAACGTAACTTCTTCCCACAAACTCTACCTTGTCCAAAACGGCATTATTTTTACTGTTTTATTTTACCGGACATTTTCTCCAAAAAGTGTTTATCTTGTATTTATTTTAGAGCTCCGACCATAGCAACCTCAACCAAACGTATATAAAGCCTTTTCTACTATTAACTTCTGCAGTAGATCAGTAACCATCCTTCTATTAAACTTGAATACTATTTTTAATAACAAACTCCGTTCCCCCACCCCCCTCCTTCAATAGTGTGATGCCTAACATCGCAGTCTTCGTTTAAAACTTGTTCAAGTTTGTATTTCCGACATGCTCATAGCAAAGCTTATGAGTACAGCTTTAATTCAAGCCTATCCTTTTTCAAATCAGTTAAAAACTCAGTCAGTTACAATCAATCCAAGTTCAAATCCAAATGACCATTTCCATCACAATCCATCAATCCATTCCAGACCCCCAAAAGCTCAACTGCTCCAACGGTCCAAAATCCAGCCACTCAGAGCTCAAGCTCTAGCCAATCAATATGAACCCCCTATTCCCTACCTTATGAAGGCCCATTCAGATCCTTACAGTTCCCTTTAAAGCCCTCACGTGGTGCAGCTTGGCTCAGGAGAAAGCACAAATTTCCTTCCTCCAAGGCAGCCTGCCTTTCTTGCCGCCAAACCGTGCAGTCATCGCCGACGTCTGCCCCCTCACTCTCCCATATATACCACTGGCCCTGCCGTTCCACCCTCAGCATTGCTCACTGATCTCAAAGGCTAGAGGTTGCTACGTCGGTCGGAGTGGAGATGTCCCTCAGGGTCCTCAGGTTGCCATGCCGGGCAAGGTAGCAGTTCGTTGGTAACGAGTTTAATTTTTTGAAAGTATTCTTTTGGACTGCAATTCTAAATTTATAGTTCTTAAAACATAAACTTAACTTCTACATTTGAGAATGATTATGGATAGTTAACCGCCATCGGCATTTCTGGCCTAGAACGTCCATAACTTAAGGGTTTAAGGTCCCCTTCCTAAAAACCGGCTTTATTTCTTATTTATGTTGAGCACAGGTCCATCTAAATAATCAAAATGGTTTAATCGTAGAGCTTAGACGTCTTTTAGGTTGTGTACCAGGTTAACCATTGAGGTAGTTTGATCTTTAACAGTGGCTTTCGAAACATAACTTGTGACTATTTTACTAATGTAAGGTGCATTCTGTAACTTAGAGATTCCGGTGACTCAAAACAACTTTTCTATTCGAAATTTTTGTAGTGTGTGAACTTTTAATTCGTTCAAATCCGATTTTATTGTAAATCGTCATATGCTTTAATTTAAAAGCTTTCAGAGAATATTTTTGTTACATATAGTGTTCAAATGTAGTGTAAAAGTTAACATGTCTTATTAAAAAACCAAGCGTTGTTTTAAACGACAGTCTGACTTCGTGTAGATTTAATTGTACGAGTAAATAACTAAAAACCATTTTTATTTAACTCCAACCTGCAATTAAACACCCATCGTGGTGGCAGTGAACTGTTAGATAGTTAGTACTTGAAACTTAGCTAGGACACGGGCGCTCAATCCTAACCGTGCAGTAGCCACTGCAATGCTGTAAAACTCCGCAAAAGTAAAAACAGACACCCTGAGTATTAACTAAGATGATCGCCAGTACACCAGATGTCGGTGCTCACCTGAAAGGCACCTAAAGCGACAGGTAGCGCCGCTACACCTAATTTATCCATTTATCTTAAGTAGAACGGCTATGCAGCAGTTTAAAGATGTAACTTGTGATTGACGCAAAAAGCACAGTGCTTCAGCGTAGATAAACTGCCGTAGCTTAGCCCCTAATTACAATAGATCGTTTTAATTACCCTTGTTGGAAAACATACATCTCCTCCTTCATTTAAGCCTAATTAAATCCATTTATCTTAGTCAGAATGGCTACTGCAGCACTTTAAAGTCGTAACTTGTGGTAAATAGGCTCAAAATGTGCATCACTATAACGTAGATAAACTGCAGTAGCGTAGCTACTAGTTAAAATAAATCATTTCAATTATCCATGTTGAAAAATATACATACCCACCTGATATCTAAGGATAAATACATCCATTTATTCTAATTAAAACTGCTACCGCATCACTTTAAAGATGTAACTTATGGTGAATTAAAAAAAAAATGCAGTGCTACAGCATACAGAATTAGGCGCAGCTTAACCCCTAATTACAAACACACTACACTGCAGATTTGAGCTGGTGTTTTTTCTAGTTACTAGTAATTTCGAACGAACTCATTTTTTTTTTTCACTAATTCAAATCTTCCCTACTCATACGTATATTTTAAAACTATGAAAACTACTTGAGTTTTGCCACCATTTTGGCCGCCATCTTGAATAGCATGTTGTGTGAAGACCTGGCACCTTTACAGAGCATTTTTTTGGATTCGGCAGACCTTAAAACCTAGCAATTGACACCAAACTTACATACGTTAGCACGATTTTGAATTTTTTTATTGTATAGCGGCCATTTTAAAAACAAAAATGGTCGCAATGTTGGTTTTTGGACAGATTTCAGGGGGCACCCCTTCCTAAACGTTTCTCATGGGTGTGGACATGAATACACGGCAGATTGTGTTATCCTCACAAAGTGCAGTTTTCTTGAAAAATTTGCTACTTACACGTAGGACTATTTCTACAAAAAAGGTACAATACATTTTTTCCTAAATATTATGATTCAGCCAATAAATAGTGTAGAAGAGTGTTGAGCTAATGCCGCCATCTTGTAAACATGGCACCCGAAATCGTTTTTTCAATACGGAAATGGCTGCTCAGGCATGAAAATATGTTTAGTCCAAAGCTGTACAGCATGTAGTTGTCTGCAAAAACTACAAAATACCAGGACTAGCCTGGCTGAGTTATGTTCTTGTTGCCTAACCGAAAACATACATTACCTCATTTTACATATACTGCAGCAGTTCCTTCCGTTGAAGGGCTCAATCCCCTAGAAGAGAAGTTGGCTTGTCTGCCTTACTCGCAGCTCCCATTTACTATGCAGGCGTGCAGGCTTCTATATAAAGCGTCGCCCGGCGCTGGGCTTCATTCTTTCTTCCAAACTGGGTCTACCTTGGCGATCGAGTGGGGAGGCCGGGCGAGCCGAGGTAATGTATGTTTTCGGTTAGGCAACAAAAACAGAAATCGACCAGGCTAGTCCTGATATTTCGTAGTTTTTATTTACGTCGAAAACATCATTACCTCATTTTCTTTAGAGCAGACCTCGTCCCGTGGAGGCAGATGCCAAGGTGCTGCAGCCCATGCTGCGAGCAGGCTGCCCCGGAGTCTTATCACCCCGTGAACCGGTTACTGTTGATGCTCAAGCCGGTGAAACCTGGCGATGTGTGAGAGAGCATACCGTATTCAGGGCAAGGTAATGAAAAAAGTTAGGCATGCTGACATGACAAAATTCTTATTACCCGTAGAACGACTTGACTTGTCCAGGTTGGAGTCTGGAGTCCTTTTACGTTGGAACAGGAATTCGTGGAGGTTCCGGGTATCCGTGAGTTAGCTGAACGGTCGACTCAGGAGACATACATGTTCCAGATATGGCGTGAAGGTTGAGGAGAGAATCCTTGAAGGAGAAGTCCGGAAAGCGTAACTCGGATGTGCGGGCAGAGCTTTGGTTAACCAGGGCTTGCGATGGAGGAGCGGTGATAGTGGTACTCTAGTTTCTGGAAGGAATCCGCAATCGAGAGGCCAAGAAGCTCAGGGACGGGCCTGGCGGTTCCATGAGATAAGTAGGTGTTTGAACATGTTGCATGAGACACTCGGGAGAAAACGAGAGTATACATGCATAGCACTGGGCTGAAGTGGAATCCGTCTGACATGCGAAGGTAAGGTGATGCTAGTATTCCGTTGTCGAGTTGATGTTTATCCTGTGCACGAGTCTGCGTGCTATCCTTCTACAGGGGTGGTGCAAACTTCTTCAGTGTATGGACAGCAGAAGCTTGTACTGGAGAGGGAAAAGGATAAAGGTGTAGGATCCTGTTGAAGAGGCCGTGAACAAATGGCTCCCCGGTCGAAGGGTTAAAGGTGTTCAAGTGTCTAGGGCAGGACACTGTAATGTTGAAGTTGTATTATTGTTTTATTTTTTTAGTCGTAGTCATGTGTTAAGTTTTTCTCTTTTGTGAAATACGGCTCTTGTTTCGGTAAGGCAAAGGCGTTAAGTTTCGTTTTAGTTTTGGCGCTATCTACTTCCGGTTTTGGCGTGTGGTGGCGCTGGGTTCTTGTCGTTGCGTGGTGAAGAATGCAGAACGTGTAGTGTGCGCTAGTTGAAAGGCGTTGGTTCAACGTGTAGCATCTTCGGTCGCATGGCAAAAAGACTCTGTCGTCAGTTTTTCGTAGGTTAGAGGTGTGGCCTATCTCGACTTCAAGAATGTGCATCCGCTCCTTTGATAACCTTCTAGAAACGTCATGGTAAAAATACGAGTGAGAAGGAACCCACTATAAACGACGCCATTGCGTACGAAGATGTCAGCGTGAAAAATTTTCATTGAACAATTATGTCAGCCGTTAGTATCGTTGGTTTAACCAAATCGGACGAAAGAAATTGTTGGCTACTGTTTATTGGGAAAGAGTTGTCTTTACGAGAGTGATGAATCCAGGTGAAACACAACGGAACTGTTAACTTCTGTTTGACGTCGTGGGTGATACTGTCGCTATTGAAATTATCCAGAACATAACCACGTGTTGACGGAAGGCCCGTTGCGACCCTGAACTGTGACTGTCCTTCTGAAGAAAAACAACCTTAAGATACCTGATGTTATGTCAAAAGATAGATATGATTTACGGAAATACAATGCGCTAAAACGCCAACCAAACTAACCGAAACTAATGACGAGTGTACACTTGAACGTTTCATTTAATTTATATTTATGTGTATTCTGATGTGAGCAATTCTTAATACACGGTAAAAGGAAAGTACTCATTGAAACAGTAAATGGCTATTATCTTTAAAATAGAAACGAATTTTAGGGCGCGTTTACGCAACCACTCGCTTTTGCATTCTCGCAGCTAGAAGCTAGAAATCACCTCAAATTCCAACACGGCGGCGGTTTTATGTCTGCCGCCTCGCAACGAAAACAGCAAATAACGTGAGTTCAGATGCGTTTGGGAAAATTGTTTCGTCAGGTGGAATTCTTTATATTATTGCCACGGATTATAGGACTGCAAGTATTTACTCAAACGATGTCGGATTTAGCTAATCCATTTACCATGGCAATGTCACCTTTGCCATCGCGATTGAGTTCTAGCTGCGAGAATTGAAAGACGAGTCGCTGCGTAAACGCGCCCTAATCCAGGGATAAGTGAAGCTGAGCTTCACGTTGGATTATTAGTACTGGTTTTCGATCAGTCTAATGGAACATGATTACCGTTAATATCGTGTCACCGAAAACTTGAGAGTAGGAAGGCTGATTATTTTATTGCGAATTATCGTGCTGCCAATTTAAAAGGAAATCGTAAGATGTTTGATATCGTCCTTTAATATACGAGGATAGATATACGCCTATTTACTCATATTTATGTATTGCTTATATTAGGTTAAGATACTTATTAGCCTACCAACTGATGAATTGCCTGAAAGGTATGAGACATGATTTCAACCTAAGCTGATTTTCAGCCTTGAGTGTAGCCTGGTAGTGGCAAATTAATTTTACTGACACGTTAGGAGTTATTCAAATAAATGTTTATATTTTTGTTATTAAGTCTACTTGTGGAACTGATTTCTGTGTCTCAAATAAATAACATTGAACCCGGGGGTATGGTTAAAAATTGCAATAACATTGAGTTCGAACTTAACGAAGTGAAAATCCGGTGTTACACTGGGGGCCTGTAGTCCGGTCATTTTGAATTTAGACCTGAATTTCAAAAATAGTAGTCTAGTTCATTCTTTTGTGAATTTTGGAATTTACTTGAAATTAAATGTTTTGAATTGGGAACTAGATTTAAAGCTTTCAAATCAAACATTTTTGGATTAAATATAGACCTATTTTGGGTCTGGTATTTTTCAAAAACTTTTGAATGTTTCACGAGACCAGGAATTTGTTCTTTGTGAATGTGTCTGAATATGCAGCGTGCATTAAGGTTACGCAACTATATGGTTTTTGCTCTTGCTAGTGAAAATGTCGACAGATGGTAGTACCCCTTTAGGTTCTCCTTTAGTCAACCCTTTGTTGCAAAATTTAAATTTGCCAGTTAATACATCAGCAAAGTAGGCAAAGTAATGTGCATGTCCCACCACTTGGTATTAGTCAAGGTAATAATACTGGGAATGTGCCTCAATCTTCACAAAGTACGGCTCCTGCCGCGAATGTCCAAAACCAAACAATTCAAGTCGATTTGGCTGAGTATATGCGACTTCTTACCATTGAAGCCAATATGCAAACCACAATGGGGAGTCAGTCATTAAATGTCCCGTTCGTGGGTGCCACTATGTAGTCACAATCTACTACGGTACAAACTAATACTGGTTTCATGTAGTCAGCCTCCTCTTAACCCTAGTTTAGGTTTAAGTAGTCAGTCACCTCTTAACCCTTGTTCAGGTTAGGGTAGTCAGCAGCCTAACTTAAGTTTAGGGAATCAACAAACTAGCTCATTTGGCCAACAATCTAGTTTAGGAAAAATTACTAGTGCTCAACCTAATGTAAATTATCCAGGTATAGGTGGACTTACTCAAACTCAACCCATTGTGGGCTATAGTAATGTTCAGGCACTTCCATCAATATGGACACCTAAGTTTGAAGTGAAGCCATTTGATGGGGATCCTGTGGGACCTGGTCCTAGGGAATTTTTGCTTAGGGCGGAACATCTACAAGTAGGAAGGGGTATCCCTGAGCACATATTCCTAACGAACTGGCTTCCTACACTTTTGACAGGTATGGCATTACAGTGGTTTATGGCTTGTCCACCTCCAATGTCATGGCAACATTTCAAAATGAGTTTTATGGTTAGATTTCAGGTGCGTAACCATGACGAAGTAGTTTTAGACAGGCTCACATCTAGAAGACATGTCGAAGGTGAATTAGTTGCAGACTCCATCCATGATATGGCGCTGCAAATTCAGCAACTTTCGTATGCTATACTAGAGTACGAACAAGTGCGTCTGGTTAAAAATAACATGGGTGCTGCATTAAAACTTATGTTAGGAATTAAATCTTACACCTCCCTGTTAGAATTAGCTGCTGATGCGCGTAAAATTGAGGGTTTGTTAGATCAAACTGCTATTCAGGTATACTTGGGGCCAGCGGCACCTCAACAAGTAACATCACAACCTAAAGTAGTTTCTGCACCTCAGTCAAGTAATACAGGGATTGTAGCTAGTGGCACTAGGCCTAAGGATCATAGGAATGCAACCAAAACACGTTATAATTGTGGAGAATTAGGTCATCTTTCATTTCAGTGCAAGGTCCCTAAAAAGTTAAAGGAGGGAGGAAGGTCAATTCAGTCGATAGCAATGATTTGCCATCGACGGAAAACCAGGACTGAGCTTTGGGAAGGGGGTGGCGGGGCTCATAAAGTAAATCCTCCAATAAACCAAAGTAACTTTAGAATCCCACGTCCAGCCAATATGGCTTCAGTTCTCGTAAGGGTTGGTGATAAAACGATAATAGGCATCTGGGATGAAGCGGCACCTTATACTATAGTAGGCCCCCATTTTTTAGAAACCTTTCAGCTCGGTGGGATTAAATTAAACGAGCTAGAGGACTCTCTGTGTCTGCCAATTCTACACCTTTGCCTACTCATGGTTGGGCTATGGCAAAAATTGAATTGCCAGGCAAAACTGTAGTCCACCCCGTAGTCGTAGCAAAACAGTTAGGTCACCAATGCTTGTTAGGGGGTGACATCAAAGGTCTGTATGGTGGGATAGTTGATGGAACGGACGATATGTGGCATTGGAAGGATATCCCTTACGTGCACTATCCTTTCTATAAAATGGAACAAAAACAGACTTCAGTTAACTTTATTAAATGTTTGGATCCAGCCATCAAAGAAAAGCTCTCAGCTGTACTTTTGACTGAAGACCAACAAATAAGGTTTGGGGATATGTTGGAGGAATTTCCAGCGGCTTTTAATCCTGAACCTGGGTTAACTCACGTCTTAGAACATCATTTAGACACAGGTGATCATCAGCCCGTTTCATCTAGCCCATACTACCTTCGTCCTGAAAAGCGTGAAGCACTCGACGAAATCTTAAATGACATGATTGGTCGTGGCCGAATCGTTCCGCATTCCGGTCCTTGGGCAGCTCCTGTCATCGTCCGCAAAAAGAAAGATGGTGGGTGGAGGATGATAGTGAATTACCGGAAAATTAATGAGATTACCAGAAAAGATAAATATCCTTTAAACAGGATAGATGAACTCCTGGATACCTTGGGACAACCGAAATTTATTACGGTTCTTGATTTGCAGAGCGGATATTGGCAAGTGCCCTTGAGCTAGTCGTCCCAAGACAAGGATGCTTTTATGACGCCAGCAGGTTTGTTTAAACCGACGGTGATGATGTTTGGTATGTGTAACAGTGGGGCGACGTTCTCTCGACTTATCAATCATCTTTTCATCGACATGAGGAAGGATGGGGAAGTCGCATACCTCGATGATATCATAATAGCTTCGGCTGATTTTGATACTCATCTGAGCACTGTTAGAGAAGTCCTGTCATGGTTGCAGAAAGCTAACCTCACCATAAACGTCAAAAAGGTACAGATCTCTTTACCGGAAACTAAGGTGTTAGGCCATATAAGTTTCAGAAACTGGGCTTCGCCCTGATCCTAGCCCATAACCGCCCGAAAGAACTTTCAGACCCTTTTTTTAGAGTCCATATGGTACTTGGGTCGGTTCTCGGATTCGAACCGGCATTCTCTTGGTTTGGAGCCGACGACGCTGACCGCTGGGCTGTGACTGCCCGCTTTGCTCTCACAAAGATCGCGCTGGGACTTAGTTTTTCGCTGTTATACGTTGAAGGCGTACGTTCGTATCTAGGCGGTTATGGGTTAGTAAGGTGGATGCAGTCTTGAAGTACCCGAGAGCTAAAACGGTGAAGCACGTTCGCCAATTCTTAGGATGTACCTCATGATACAGGAGGCTCATCAGGGGGTACTCTCATATTGCGGAACCGCTTAATCGTCTTCTGGATAAAGGAGGTCCGTTGGTTTGGAACGAAGCTTTTGAGAAGGCTTTTAAGGAACTTAAGGCCCTCATTACAAGTGCACCGGTTATGACTGCACCGGATTTCAGCCAGCCCTTCGTAAACCAGAGGGACGCGAGTGCCGTAGGCATAGGAGCGGTCTTGATGCAGGAGAAGGATGGTACACTGGCTACCATCATTTATGCAAGTAGGGCACTCTCAAAACAGGAGCGTAAATATTCGGCCATGGAACAAGAATGTCTGGCTATCGTTTGGGCGATTGAAAAGATGAGGCAATACGTGGAGTGTTCAACATTTAAAGTATTAACGGACCAAAAGTCACTCCAATGGCTCAAAACGACCAGAGATCCTACGGGGCGTCTGACAAGGTGGGCCATGCGTTTGCAGCAATTTGATTTTTCCGTGGCCTATAACCCTGGAAAGATCAATCTTGTTGCGGACGTCTTGTCTAGAATTCCTGAAATGTCAGAAACTTCAGTCAATGCTGTACTGCGTGAGATAGAAGCATCATCTTTGCAGCAGGTGAAGGAGGCCCAGTTGCAAGATCAGACGCTTAGTCTTCTCACCAAATGTTTGAGGGCAGGAGATGAACCCCCCTCAAATAAACTGGGTAAGAAGGTGGCATCTCTTATCCGTTACAGCATACTGACGGATGATGTAGTCTGCAGGAAGTCTCAAACACCTGCAGGGGTGGAGTCGTACTGCATCATTGCTCCAAAAGAGTGGTGTAGAAAAATTATGGCAGCCTACCATGATTCTTTCGTAGGAGGTCACCAGGGAGCGGCATAGACCTTCGCGAAGATCAGACAGACTTACACTTAGGTTGGTATGAGTAGGGATGTTGCAAGGTACGTACGTGCGTGCCATCAATGCTAATTGCACAAATCCGAAACTGACCCCCCTCGTGAGTTTATGATGTCGCCGAGACATTTGCCTCAACCAGGAGACACCCTTGTGATCGATCTGGCAGGTCCTTATCCCAAAAGCAAGTCAGGGAAGCAATACATGCTCATAGTAGTTGATTATTTGACGAAATGGCCTGAATTGTTCGCCATCAAGAATGCTACAGCTCAAACAGTTACTCTATGCTTAGTGAAGAAGGTTTTTCCTAGTATTGGAATTCCGAGTACCATAGTGTCGGACCATAGCCGACAATTTGTTTCGAAGATTTTCAAAACTATGTGCAGTATGTTTGGGATTAAGCGTAAGAATACCTCGTTTTACCACCTTCAACCAAATCTTGCGGAGAGGACGATAAAAACAATTAAGAGATATGATTACCACCAACATAGTAAAGCTGCATAAAGAATGGGACTCGAACCTCCCTGCTATTGGTATGACGTTGCGTTCAGCAACTTCCGAAAGTACTGGGTTCAACCAGCTTTTCTTACTTTAGGAAGAGAGCTGTGTCTTCCCTGTGACCCAACTGCTATGGAAGCAGAGCTAGCTAAGATGCCTAAAGCTAGTGATTGGGCTATCACGCTGACTCAAAATTTGAGAACAGCCATTGATAAAACTCAAGAGAATATTGCTGCTCAAGCCACACGACAAAAGCCATACTATGATGCAAAGCATAGAGACTTGTCTTTCCCTAAGGGTGACCTGGTTCTTAAAAAAGCCCATTTTCTCTCAGATAAAGAAAAGGGTTTTGCAAAGAAAATGGCACCGCGATGGCAGGGGCCGTATATTGTACATGAGGTCTGTTCTCCGGTTAGCATGAAGTTGAGTGATCGAGTAACAGGTAAAGTAATGCATGGGACATTTCATGTGCAAGAGTTGAAGCCTATGTTGCGTCTGTGCAATCCGAGGGTGATATGGAGAAAGAGTCAGAGAATGAGTCATCCGAGGATTCTGAAGTGGATACCACCACTCGCAGGGTGTTGCGACCTCGCGGAGCAACTCAACATAAACTTCATTCGCCCCTTTTAACCCTCAAAAATAAAAAGTCGTTAGTGGGGTCACTCACTGGTGGGTGGGGGAGATATGTAATGTTGAATTTGTATTATTGTTTTAATTTTTTAGTCGTAGTCATGTGTTAAACTTTTCTCTTTTGTGAATTACGGCGCTTGTTTCGGTTTGGCAATGGCATTAAGTTTCGTTTTCGTTTTGGCGCGTGGTGGCGCTGGGTTCCTGTCGTTGCGTGGTGAAGAATGGCAGAACATGTAGTGTGCGCTAGTTGAAAGGCGTTGGTTCAACGTGTAGCATCTTCGGTCGCATGGCAAAAAGACTCAGTCGTCAGTTTTTCGTAGGTTAGAGATGTGGCCTATCTCGACTTCAAGAATGTGCATCCGCTCCTTTGATAACCTTCTACAAACGTCATGGTAAAAATACGAGTGAGAAGGAACACACTATAAACAACGCCATTGCGTACGAAGATGTCAGCGTGAAAAATTTCCATCGAACGATTATGTAAGCTGTCAGTATCGTTGGTTTAACCAAATCGGACGAAAGAAATTGTTGGCTACTGTTTATTGGGAAGGAGTTGTCTTTACGAGTGTGATGAATCCAGGTGAAAAACAACGGAACTGTTAACTTCTGTTTGACGTCGTGGGTGATACCGCCACTATTGAAATTATCCAGAACATAACCACGTGTTGACGGAAGGCCCGTTGCGACCCTGAACTGTGACTGTCCTTCTGAAGAAAAACAACCTTAAGTACAATTGTTTCCTGTTGATCTGTGAGTAAACTGATAACTGACATTATGTCAAAAGATAGATATGATTTACGGAAATACAATGCGCCAAAACGCCAGCCAAACTAACCGAAACTAATGACGAGTGTACACTTAAACGTTTTATTTAATTTATATTTATGTGTATTCTGTTGTGAGCAATTCTTAATACACGGTAAAAGGAAAGTACTCATTGAAATAGTAAATGGCTATTATCTTTAAAATAGAAACAAATTTAATCCAGGAATAAGTGAAGCTGTGCTTCACGTTGGATTATTAGTATTGGTTTTCGATTTTTATTCTCTCTTTTCGAAAAGCACGCGACATCGGACCAATTTCAACCATTTGTGCAGCACTTCTAACACATCAAAACCCGGTGAAACTACATGGCCACCTCTGGCAACCGCAGGGTGAATGTCCTGAGGGTTTAATTCTTCCTTATTTTCACACGAACACTCGGGAAAATCCCCCGACGCGAACAAAATGAAATCTCGGGCAAGGAACACGAAACGCCGGATTCCCTGGCGAAAAGCAAAAAAGAACAGAGCAAACATTACACACGTCTGCCTTGTCCCATACCCGAAAACGAAGTGTCATTGTTGGGCTGGCGCTGGCTTGTTGGAGGCAACGATTGTTGCGCACCAAGTGGCAGATAGGCTAACCTCATTGCATTGCAAGTGTTGCAGGTGTTTTAAACTTTTAAGGGGTTTAAAAAATCGGGTAGAAAAGCAAATCGAAAACGATTTTAGCACATACTAGAGGTTAGTATTTTACAGATAGTAAGAAATGATTACCGTTAATATCGTGTCACCGAAAACTTGAGAGTAGGAAGGCTGATTATTTTAAAGCGAATTATCGTGCTGCCAATTTAAAAGGAAATCGTAAGATATTTGATATCGTCCTTTAATATACAAGGAGAGATAGCCTATTTACTCATATTTATGTATTGCTTATATTAGGTTAAGATATTATTATGAACTGATGAATTGCCTGAAAGGTATGAGACACGATTTCAACCTAAGCTGATTTTCAGCCTTGAGTGTAGCCTGGTAGAGGCAAATTAATTTTACTAACACGTTAGGAGTTATTCAAATAAATGTTTATATTTTTGTTATTAAGTCTACTTGTGGAGCTGATTTCTGTATCTCACATAAATAAGATTGAACCCGGGAGTATGGTTAAAAATTGCGATAACATTGAGTTCGAACTTAACGAAGTGAAAATCCAGTGTTACAACACGGAAACTGAGTGCCATACCGTGGCTCGACCTCGGCAGTCTCTGCACGGTAGATCTCGGGTGGAGACAGAGGAACACTGAGTAAGGCCGGGTGATAACGGAATGAATGATGAGGCGTTATCATACTGCCAGACCATGAAGACCGACCGCTGACGGAGGCTGGATGACGAGAAAGATGAAGACAGCCGAATGTGCGGATTGAAGCAGTAAAGTGGCAGTGTCGGAATGCACGTCCGGGAATCCAGAAACCGGGTATGGAAACCGGGGATGCTGAAAGACGAGGAATTGGTGACTCAACAGAGAATTAGTCTGCATCGCTGGTTGTGTCAACAGACGGGGTGGATGGTCGAAGGGACGGCTCGTTGCTGGATCCCGGTTGGAGATAACTTGGAGACTGTTTGTAGCTTCTTCTTCAGAAGTATGTTCTAGAAACGAAGGGGCGAGGCCTGTCCTTGAGTGCATCCGAGGTCGGAAGCAAAGGTAGAGTTCACGGAGCGGAGGAAGCGAATCGTGTCAGGCTGGCTGTCGACTGTCCGGTGGAGACACAAGGGATTCAGCGGAATCCCGAAGCTTGTCTTACAAGCCCGCAGGGTGACTATTCCGTGATAGAAAGTATGGGGAAAGGAATCCAGGATTAATGGAAAAAATGCGCCTCATCCTCCGCAGACAACTGGCCTTACAGGAGGAGTCCGAACGGCTTCCTGAGTCCCTGTTGGGACTAAGCATACGCAGTCGTTGAGTGGAGAGGTGCAGAGCCTTGAGCCTGCGAATGCCAGGCTTCCGGGAGAGTCTGTGTCCTATTCTTGGTCGAGAGGCTTGTGTTGCTGTAAAACGCCTCCGGGGCGTCGAAGGCGATGGCCAGGAAGTGCCGGGGTTCGTAAGAGAAGGGGAACCTCGTGGCTTTTGCAGACTTGAGCAGTGGGGCGGTCGACAGGACACGGAAGACAGGGAGTCAACTAGCTGTAATCGTAAATGACACGTTGAGGTATAGTCCGGAGATCGTAAGGCAACTTGTCGCACTCCAGGAAAGGAGATCAGTTGGATGGCATCCTTTCAAATTCCGAGTGTCGTTAAGAGTCCTGTTGTTGCTTTGAGTCGGTGTCGGGATGCCGATGATGGCGTCCGGGAACTGTTAGGTGCTGTCTGAGAAAGAGAGCCTTATGGAGATGATGCCGGAGGCTCGGAATCGGGAGTCGAAAGGAGGTGATGAAAGGTAACTGTTTTTAGGGAAGACAGGGCTCTGGCTGTAGTAGTCTTGGAGAGAAGCTGCGGTTTTCTTGGGTGCCCTTAACGTGCCCATGGCCTTGGAATACCGTGCACTATGGCCGAGGGCGGCCGCCTGTATACGTAGGTCAGCGCCGCCCTGCTTGTTCGCAGGAGTGCATGTTGAGTGATGAACGACAGAACCTGGAGTTATGTCAGAGGTCTTTATCTTTGAAGAAGGTGGGCTGATGGTTAGTTCATGGAAAAGAAGGGAGGAAACTGGCCCGGACGAGGGCCTGGACCCGAGCCTCGGATGCCAGAAGTGGGACGGAAGGTGTACCGGCGTTTGGTTAGCAGCATAATGGCCCAAAACAGACAAAGTGTTGGAGATTCGTAGCGTCTTCTAAAGCATGTGGATAGCGGGTTGCAACTTAAAAAATGGTCCCAGGCTCGAACGCCGGTGTCCGGTTTCCGGGCTCTGGTTGCTCGGGTGCCTGAAGTACATTAGCAAGAAGAAGCCTGGTTGTCTGGGTAATCGTGCTAAGGTGCACTGATGCACAATCATTTGGGTATTGTTACGCAGCGAAGGACAAGCCTTGTCCATCCATTAAGTTCTCTGAAGGCCTGGCGGACTGTAGACAGAAGTCGAAAGGGATCGTGGACAGGAACCACTGTCCTAGGACAAGGAATGGCAACCGTTGGTCGCAGAGGCAGTCCACAGCATGTTCAACGTGGTCGAAGTCTCGAGAAGAAGGACGAAATGGCGGCTGACTGACTGTCTATATATGAAGAGGCTGCGCAAAAGGTGGAAATGCTGGAGAAACCTCAAAGGTGGATATGCATCCGGACGCCGTTGTGTCTGCTTTGCAGCAGGCGGAGACGACTCGGTCGTACGGATGCCTGTGGCGAGATTTGTCGACACACACTCGTCGTGTCAGGGAATGTGCGGATGCTCGAACGCTATATTGTTGCATACGGCTGCTGGTGTACAATTGTGGAAGCACGTAGATGCTCAGAAGCCAAGGGTGTGGTATATGAGCGTGATGCATACTTAAATCAGCAGTTTTTGTTGGTTCCTAATTCCCAAGCACCTGGACGGTGCAACAGAGGGAACCACTGATGAAGAAGGGGCTTCTATACGAAAGCAGGTGTGGCAGCAACTCACAGTTCCTGGTTGCTGAGTAGTCGGGTCGCTTGGTGAGTCGGACGCCCGGATGCCTGTGCTGCAGTGTACTAGCGTTTGCAGGAATCCGTGTGTGTAAAGACAACGGAACCGAAGGGCAAGCCGTAAGAAGAGTCAGAGTGGACAGCAATCCGTGGTCCCAGAAGAGGAGACAAGAGTCTCGGTCGGTGGTCTTGTAAGCCTTCGAGCCTCGAGCGGCGTCCGAATACTTGGTTGTTCGGTTGCCTGTGCTGTAGTACAGCAGCGCTTTCAGGAATCCGTGTTTGAAAAGACACAACGGAACCGAAGAGCAAGCTGCCAGAAGAAGTAGGGTGGACAGCAATCCGTGGTTTCCGAAGAGGAGACCGAATCCTGGTCGGTGGTCTTATTAGTTTTAGAGTTTCGAGAGTCGTCCGAATGCTCGGTTGCTTGGTCGTCTGTGCTGCAGTGCTTCGGCGCTTGCAGGAGTCCGTGTGTGTAAAGACACCACGAAACTGAAAGAGCAAGTCGCAAGAAGAATCAGAGAATCCGTGGTTCCAAAAGGGGAAGACTGAATATCGGTTGGTGGACTTTTTAGCTTTCGAGCCTCGAGCATCTTCCGAATGCTCGTTTGCTTGGTCGTCTGTTGCAGAGTTCTGGCACTTGCAGGAGTCCGTGTGTAAAGACACCACGAAACTGAAAGAGCAAGCCGCAAAGAAAGAAGAATAAATACTCCTTCTATTAACTGAGAATGTCTTAAGTATTATTTAACCTGGAGGCAAGACTGCTGTTTATTTTTTCACAAGGCTATGGCCCCGAGCCAACCCGTGCGAGGCTGCCGAACCGAAACCTACCACCCCGCGGCACCACCACAGCCCAGCTGTCCTCTTACCACAGAAACCAGCAAGGAAGCAACCGTCCCCACGCTGCGCGGGGCACCAGGCGGGAGGGACCTTTTGACTAAGGAAAAGCTACGTTCCCCAGGGTCGTAGCTCGTCCAGTTCGTATCTTGCTCCGTCTCATACGCCGTCTCGACAAGTTCATGAAACCCCACCCCCAAATCGTCTACCGGAACCAGGTGTGCACTTCCAACAACGGAACCCATGACCTCATAACCTTCGTGCGTACCACCCCTACCGTCGGGGAGCTATACCTGACCCATGCAGAATCTGCCGAGCCATCATCCACACTACGCCGCAAGCCCCCCGAAAGACGCGTTCGAGGCCCTGTACTTACCATAGCAAACCATGTGCAGAAATCCAGTAACCCCGAAGTCAACTACACCAACCGACGAGCAGGCTCATCATTTTTCCCAGTCCGGAATGGCGACACTGCCAAAATCTTTTTTTAACCACCACGCGAACGTATTACGAACAAGCCCGGCCCAGCCACGCTTAAAGAACCCCACACAGAAAAACACCAGTCTGCACACTTACCAAAACACTAAGGCGCCGACCCCACACAGCCTTGCTCCGGGGTCCCACATTTAGGGCACCTACACACGCTGCCGAGAAGGCTATCGCCTTCCCAACAACACCCTTACTGGCAGCACCTCTGCCCCCTACGATCAACCCAGAACCCTGGGAAAATTTCAGCCCCGGCCAATGGGTTGCCACCACATCAGAGCTTCTTTACCAGGTTAGGGAGCTAACCACAACACGCAAGTCTAATAGAACTAGCCACACACCTTTTATAACAAAAAAAAATGAACAACATATTTACCCAGCAGTGTCTATTGTCGACACTACTCCCAGATATAGACGACACGACATCCCACGGCAACACAACTTCACCGGTCGACCCCAGCTGATCCGCCGCCTTGGACTACGGCTGGCCACCACACGACGGTTCCCACCAACTCGTCCCCTTCACCTCGTACCCGATGTATGGAACACCACCATAGCATATGGTATTTTCTTCCTCCTGCCTTGTACGCTCCCGACCTCGTACGTCTGCATGGAAACTCCTCCAGTGTATAGGGAAACCTTCCACACCTAGTACATTACCACACGTCGTACTGCGGTATCTCTTTCAGCTTTGTACTTGTTTGAATGGAATTTTCCCCACAAGTTCTTATCTGCTCGTCATTTCCACCACGCTGGCATTTCAGAGGACCTCGTACATGTGTACGGAATTTCTCACCATCTTGTGCATTGTGTAGGGCAATTTTTCACAACCTCGTACCCGATATTTTTTTTTGGGTGGAGAATTAATTTTTACAGTTCTACTGGGAAAGGGGGGGGGGGGGTTACGGCATGTTACATCACCAACTACTCCGCCTACGTAACACCGAAAACCACCACCTTTGCATAAACTATATCAATCACGATTTACACTAGCAACAAAAGTTAATGTTAACGAACAACCCCAGTGACCACACCATGCCAGGCATTAACACTCACTTCCCAAATGTATTCGACAAGCATGCAACCAGTCGCCTCCCGGAAACACCATATTTGTTTGTACTTACTTTAACACCTACCTCTAGTAACGCCAAACACACGGAATTTGCCACAAGATGGCGCGTTTCCGTTATATTCATAATATTTTTAGTCGTTTTATTCTCACTTATCAATGTGCCTGCAATTGCTCCAAGTCCCAACGTCTAGACTCCAAGGCACAGTTTTAAACAAACGTTGCGTGAAGATGGAACACATGGCCTTGAGAATATCTAACTCAAGCTTTGCCTAACAAGCCCCCAAGGCCTTTCCCCACGTTATCCCAACGTGGAGCAGCACACGCCCAGCATTAACCGTCGACGTCAACATCGAGGACAAGCTTCAATATATTTCCTGCAATATATCCCGAATATTTGGAATTTATTTCCTTACAATTCGATAGGCCCGCAAACACAAAATATTCCTCGACCGCTCCACCACGGTCCGTGCACCAAAACTAAGCCCATAAAACTACCACTAAACACAGCAGCAATAGGGTTAATGCCGCTGCCATCTTGGTTTCTACCAAGCCAACACGATATTTATTCGCATGGCGTCGAAAGTATCATCTCTCCCAGTTTGCTTTCCTCCTCACATTGTCAAAGAAATCGCTTTCACAAATGGCAAAAGCAATACCACATTGTTCCTTTTTCCACCCAATACATAACAGTGTTGGGCGAAACCAAATCTTGATCTTCGCACACAGCGCTCAACACCGACCAAGCCGTGCCGCGGCAAAAGAACGGTGGTGTGACACAGCGCGAAGGAGCAGGGCAGGTGGGGAATGGAAGTGATGCAATTGGACGTGGTTTTTGCATAAATTGGGAGTTAAATTTGTGCAAATGAGATGGATCAAGGTGCCAATTGGTGAAGGGACATCCCAACTAGTTAACACAGCGAGGAAGGAGTCTGCGAATGACAATTCATGTTTAACAACATCATTATGAACTAATGTAGCACAAAATTCAACCAGTATCATAACAATAAGAAAAGAGTATTTTTGTTTGTAATCAGCTACCTGTTGTGGTGAAATAGCATCTTCAAAATCAGCAGGAAGTATAATATCAGGCAGACGAATATTCCCTAAAACCTTGACTCGTTCCATTGTTGTGGATAATGCACGGTAGCACATCTCAAAGAAAATAATCCCCAAGCTATAAATGTCGACTTTCTGAAACAAATAACATGAATTTTCAACATTTAGGGTATTAGCTTAACCATGTCAATGGTTTTGCAAGTTTGAGATTTTAAGCAAGACAGAATTAACAGTTCAACCAATCGCACATAACGGGACATGGGGGATTCTGATCACTCTGCGCCCTAAAACAATTACTTCGCATATTTGACCTAGTTGGACTTTTTTAGGTGTTTAAGGATTGCTTAGTAAATGCTAATGCAAATAAAACAAAAAACTCCGAAATACCAGCAAAGCCTGGTTGATTTTGGTTTCTATTGCCGTTTGAAAATATATATTATCTTTTTTAGTTGCATTTCCCTTCTCAAATGCTGTTCAATATAGAGAATTTAAAACTGAGGTTACCCATCCGAGTCGCTACTCACTGCGCAGTTCTACTACTGTGCAGCCTCATATCGTATATAAACTCAAGTGGAGCCGAGACGTCCCCCTTTTCGATCCTCTGTAGTGCCCTTAATGGCGACAAGAGGGGAGGAGGGTGGGACCCAAAAAGGTAATGTATATTTTCAAACGGCAATAGAAACCAAAATCAACCAGGTTTTGCTGGTATTTTGGAGTTCCTAGTTGCCTTGAAAATATCCATTACCTTTTTTAGTTGCATTCCACTGACTTCGTCAAGGCGGAGGGAGCCATTGACACAAGCCCCCTTGAGTAGCGACCGGTTCTCCACACTAAAAATCAGTGAAACGGGGGTTATAAGACGAGTCGTGCCGCTACAAATGGGCCGATGTGAAAAAGTCCCTCGACTTGATGAGACATGTCTCGAAGATAGTGAGACGTGAACATTGTTGCATGACGCCAAGAGGTGGCCTCCATGTCGGAAATTGGTATTTTACTGTGATATGCCCAAGATGTAGAAATAGCACGTAGCTCGTGAGCCATTACGCGGATGCCTTCGTCCGCACAGGAGATGTCAAGTGCTTCATAGGCTTGGACGATTGCTGATTTTAGCCAGGTGGCAATCATCCTGGCAGAAGTAACACCAGTCTTCAGATTGAAAGGACGAAACAGCTGTGATCGTCCCCTGCGGATGGGGTGAGACGCTTTGAGATAAAAACGGAGCGCTCGAACCGAGAATAAGGAATGCTCATCCCCCAAAATTTTTGATAGGGAAGGGATGATAAAGGGGTGAGTGCATTCCCCTGGTTTTTTTGTGACTTGGCCCGAAAAGTTGCCATCGGGGTCAGGGTTACGCTTTTGTAATCCGGGAGGAAGAAGCAGTCCGATTCTTTCGCAGAGAGAGCTTGTAATTCACTACACCGGAGGCAGGCGGCAAGAGCTATGAGGAACACAGTTTTTCTCGGCGGTCTTCTCCTGCCAGCGAATGGTCTCTGGACCGCAACATTTGCTCGACCCTTTTCGCACTGAGGGGACACCCGATATTCGACCGCCGCGACAGGGAATCGGCAATCACGTTCCGGGAACCGGGAATGTGGAGGGGAAGAAGTTCCACATGAAGACGGATGCAGAGTTGAAAGATGTCCGATGTGATGATTTGGTGAAGGGAAAGTGACCGTGTTCCCCCTCATTTTCTCAGATAGGCGACAGCAGTCGTGTTGTCGATGTGCACCCGAACGACATGGCCGGAGACATGATCTTGGAAGTGCAGTAGGCTGAGAAGAACTGCTCGTAGTTCCAGGTGATTTATGTGTTTCTGGGGTGGTGAGGGCCACTGGCTCAATACCGTGAGGTTGCCCATATTTGCCCCCCCATCCTGTGAGGGAGGCGTCAGTGAATAAATGAAGCTGAGGAATGGGCTCATGAACAGGAACTGAGGCAGTAAAGTTCAATATTTTTGTCCACCATTGAATGGTAAGAAGCGGGAAGGACGGATGCAGCGGCTGCGGTGGTAGTAAAGGCGCAAGACAAGGATCGCCCCAGTAATCCGTGCGGTAATGATGAAGGGGACGGGCCATCCAGCGACCGTACGGTACCAGACCCGCGAACGAGTCGATCGTTCCTATGACAGAGGCTAGGTCTTTGAAAGAGTGGTGTGGGAGATGTAGGAATTCTCGTATTGCAGTCACGTGTCTGGAGATGCGATCCAGAGAAGGCATGACCGTTCCGCGGCCCATCTCGAAAAGGACGCCGAGGAATATGAAGGTCTGAGCAGGAAGGAGGCAACATTTGGGCAGATTGATTCCCAGGCCCAATGAGTGAAAAAGAGACACGGCGGAACGGAGGTTTTGTGTAACGATTGCTGCGTCGGAGTGGGGTAAGAGACAGTCGTCGAGGAACACATGGATCCGTATGCCCTGTCGATGGAGATGCGTCAGAACCGGGCGTAAGACCATGGTAAAAAATACGGGGAGCGGCATTGAGTCCGAATGGTAGACTGCAGAACTCGTAAATTTTTCCGTCGTGAAGGAACCGAAAGAGGTGGCGGACAGAGGCATGAAGCGGAATGTGTAGGTACGCGTCCGCCAGATCCAACGAAACTGTCCAGTCGCCTAGACGGAGGGATTCCCGGATCGTAGAGACTGTTTCCATCTGGAAGTGAGGATTGTCGATGAACTTGTTGAGGGGTTTAAGTTGAAGATGAGTCGAGTACCGCCAGACTTCTTTGGGCATAGAAAACTGCTGCTGTAAAACCCCGGGGAGAATGGCAGCGACAGAATGCGGATTGCATTCTTGTGAAGGAGAGAGCTTATCTCCTGTCGCAGCGCCGGATCTGTCCCATTCCCATGGTGGGGAACGGAGTGGCGGCGGAATCAGGAACATCGGTTTGAAGCCCTGAGTGATTATGGAGAAATGAACTGGATCGTGACAAATTGCTTGCCAAGCCGGCAGAAGAAACGTAACCGTTCCCCCACGACTTGTGGGGGCGGAGGAATGTCAGTAAAAGTCCCTATGTTGGGAACGGGATTGGGAGGGAGTACGTTGGTGTCGTTGTGGAGGGGTATTTTATCCCAAGGAACGGCCACGTCCCCTTCCCTGGGAACGGGACGAAAAGGGTGATGAGGAACGTGGAAGTTTAGGCGGAACGGGTTCTGGCATTTTCTGACAGGGCCAGTTGTCACTGGGGGGATCAGATTTGGTGACAGCAGTGGAACGTGGTCGTCGGGATTGTCGATTCCTGAGAGGTCGCGGCTTCTTGGAGACATCAAGATGAGGAGTAACTTTGGGAATCAAACCCCTAAAGAGTGATTCCGACTCGTGAATTGGCTGGTTCCGGAGGAGATACCGTGTGGAATCGTGCAGATTCGAAGTTGTGTTGAGCGCAATTTCGCGCAGAAAAAGAGTTGAGTTAAACATGGCCCTTGTAAACCAATTCATAGCATGGTAAGTTGCGAAGCAACTCTTGCGGAACACTTGATGAATTAAGAACGCACGTTGTTTCGTGTGGGGAGGGGGAGGATCGGCATGAAGGAGTTCACATAATGCATTGGCAGCGGTGCTTAGGACGTACGCCTGCGATGCCGCCCGTAATCCAAGACGGAGAAGTCGATCATTGTCCCGGAGCAGATAAATAGGAACCGCAGCACGCCGGGGCAAGAACAAGGCAGAACCGAAGTCAAGCTTGGTATCGGGAGTAAGAAACTCGGACTGCAGATAGGTGTCAAAATTGCGTGGATTGGCCATTCCGTCTCCCGTGGGGCGGAAGAAGTAGTTCTCTCGACCAGACCTGGGTGGAGGAGATTCCTTGTCTAATTCTAAGGGAGAACCGTTGCCGAGAAGAATCCCACCGTTCCGTAGTAAGGTCGTGAGCAGAGTGGTAGATTGGCCTAACAAAGGCTGTTGAAAAGGGAGGTGATCCCTTAGGTTAAAACCAAATCCCGTTGCCAGACCCCGATTCTTATTGGTTGGTTCCGCGGATTGAGATGGCTTATAAAGAAAACAGTCCGGATTCCACAGTCTTGAGTAGGTCCGGGAGCGGAATGTCAGTCGGGTCTGGATCATCAGGGAACTGTGAATTGGTGTATTCTGAAAGGGAAGGATCAGGCGTGTAGTACAGATCGTCCTCTTCGTCGGCTGGAGGAAGCGGAACAACTGGTAAAGGCTGGGATGGTCCGAGAGCTGGATCGGCGGAACGTAGCTTCTTCTGAGTGGATGCAAGCCAGTCGGTAGTATAGTCGGAAACAGGCACCTTACGTTTGAAGGCACGAAGAGACGAGTCCATCAAAGAATTCACCTAGGAACCGGTCAGAGGACCAGAGAAACCAGGAATAGCGGAATGACCGCTATGTCGGGAAGAACAGGAGGACAAATCCAAAGGCGTGCAAGGCGGAACAGAGTGGAAGCCAATTTAGCCGCAACCTTGCGAGCCTTAAGTTGCAGCTTCAAACGAGCGTATCGTTCTTTAGCCTTGGAGAGTTCCTTTTGAACGGAGCGTATGTCCGGAGAGCGGAGCACTTGACCACAAGGTACCGGAGAGGATTCGAGGGTGTCAAAAGGAATGGAAACCTCAGAAAGGAACGGATTGTGAGGTGGCAGAACGGGATCCAAGGATTCCCGTTCCGCTGAAAGTTCCAGTATCTCGATTGCCAAGGACAATGGTTCCGCCACAGCGAGAGAGGGGAAACAGGAAACCGGAACGGCAGTTCCGTCCTTCCCTTTGCACGAGGCATGGCGTTCCCGGTATCGATGTGAACAGCGCGAGGCAGAGAGACGAAAAGGTGGACGTCTCGGCTCCGCTCGAGTTTATATATGATATGAGGCTGCGCAGTAGAACTGCGCAGTGAGTAGCGATTCGGATCGGTAACCTCAATTTTAAATTCTCTGTATTGAACAGCATTTGAGAAGGGAAATGCAACTAAAAAAGGTAATGGATATTTTCAAGACAACTAGAAACGACAATAGACCTAACTACGTCACACTAGACCCATAAGCCGAATTTTTTTGCCAAGACGGCCGGCTTATCGCCAAAATTCGGCCGATATTCGGCTAGATTTGGCTAGCCTGATATTTTTCCGTCCGAGATTTGGCTGTATGATTATTCGCCCGAGATTCGGCTAAGCTTAGGCTGAAAAAAAAAAACTTTTACATGTTGCTTGTATGGCTGATGACAGATCTACAGTACGATAGAATTATAGTACGGTCTCTAGGTATGAACTTGTCGCCTGGTTTTGCATTATTGTCTGAGTTCTGCTTAACCCAGTACTTTCCTCACAACCATCACATTTATTACACTTTCTAAACTGGCAAGACAAGTTTATGCGAACATTCTTGTTAACTGTTCGTTTTGTCAGCCCACTCGCAAACATTATTGTCAGAACAATAACAACTATCTCAAAACCTCACGTTATTCTACAGCATTAACTCCACAAAACAAGAGCGCGTTGTGGCGACATAAGGATTATGGACGAAGTCTTCTAACGATGCATTACTACGATACCATACCAAGCACTATTGCCCAGCATTGCTTGCCATACACGGCTGCAACTGCGAGTTAAGCATTCAAACTAACTTCTGTTCGGAACGTAGTTGGATTTACCATGGTTTTTCAGTCAGCTTTACAAACAATGAACAAGCTCGAAAAATTCGAGTATTTTTGTGTTTATTTTCGATACTTGAGACAACCACTGTTCTTTATGCGCACCATCCATTGGGGTCACACGTAGAGCAGCTTGCTGGATTCGGCTTAAGCAGTACTTTTTTCCGGTGGCCGGCTTACGGCTAGCTGAATTTTTTTCCGGCAGAGATTCGGCTTACGAAATATATTCGGCTACGGCGGCTAACGACGGTGGCTTAGGGTTCTATGTGACACCATCTAATTGTGTGTCAACATGCCATGAATCGCCTATTACTGCCCATGGGGTGTTAAATTTAATTCGATAAAAAAAAGGGGGTGGTCATAACAAAGTTATAATTCATTTTTCGATTCTTACTTCTGTCCAGGGAGGGTGTTAGGCCACACACCATCGCGAAAATTCGGCGTTTGTGCGATCATTATGTAGCGTACGTGATCTGGGTTCGGTCTAGCATTAACGCAATGCCTTTATTTTCATTTGTTAACGAATTTAGGTTTATTAGTTTACTAATTTATTTAGTTCATTTAGTTTGCTTTATGTATGAAGCTTTTAGTTAATTTTGGTACAAAAATATTAATTTTAAAGATAAAATTAGTTCATACTTATCCTAAAATACTTACCTTTAGCAAGGGTACCTTTAGTTATTAGCTTCATATCGTTTATATAAACGCTCAAAGCTCAAAGACCTTAAATTTTACTTTTAAGAGGCTTCCATAGCTCTCCACTGGTGGCGTGCATGCTCACTCCCAGGATGCAGCACCACTCAACCCCTACATTCGTTGGCAGAACTAATCTGTTTAGTGAGAAAGGGGACAGTGGGCGGGTTGACACTAATGGCAAGTATTTTAGGATAAGAAAAAATAATCTTGTCTTTAAAATTAACGTTTTCACTACTTTCTGAAAATGCTTCCCTTTATTATTAGCTGACTTTGTCCAACAAGAGGTGAGTCAAGCTAAACCCAGAGCTAAAATGTCCAGATGATACATTAACAGTCACACGTGAAACAAAATGAAGGTGCCAACCTTAAGCAAATAAGCAAAATACCACACAGCAGTCAGGCATTAATTCTCACCCATTGCGTTGCCAGCCATAACGTGATAATTCATCTGTGCACAGCCGACAGCCCCATCGTCATCTCGCATGTATTGATTAACAAAAGTGTTTTTTGCTGTGCCCAGCGCAGGCGGTCACAATTTCGTCAAAAGGCACGCCAGCTGCAAATGACGAAGCCAACTCTCAAAACTCATGCGCTCGCACATCCCGGAGAACATCGCCAGTTACAATCAACACAATTCAATTTCTAATTGACTGAATTTCAATATGCAATCAACACAGTTTCAATATGCAAGCAACTCAGTTTCGATACACCATCAACTCAGGGTCGATATGCAATCAATTCAGCGTTGATATGCAACCAACTCGGGGTTGATATGCAACCAACTCAGGGTCAATATGCAACCAACTCAGGGTCAATATGCAACCAACTCAGGGTCGATATGCAACCAACTCAGGGTCGATATGCAACCAACTCAGGGTCGATATGCAACCAACTCAGGGTCGATATGCAACCAACTCGGGGTCGATATGCAACCAACTCGGGGTCGATATGCAACCAACTCGGGGTCGATATGCAACCAACTCAGGGTCGATATGCAACCAGCTCATGGTCGATATGCAATCAACTCCGATTCAATCTCAACTCCACCGCCAATTTTGTTTCCAACCACTAAATGTTCATTCAATCGTTTTCCATCACTTGAGCCACTGGTGTTTCGAAGTTTAACGTGGCAAGCCGGAAGGACGCCGATCACCATTTTACTGCTGCACAGAGTTCACGTCAGAGAGCCGCGGCTGCACTGATGACAGAGGACAAGCCAACTCCTCCAACTATTGACGATGTTGGGGAGGATACATGTCGCGATTAAGGGACACATGTGCGAGTAGAACAACCATGCTTTTCCTTATTACATTTTATAATACTTACTAACATAATTCTTACATCCCTTCCACTCCCTATATTTCATAACAACTTGACGTATGTCAACTTTATAAACAGTTTACCTACTAATCTACAATATACAATGTACTGTGGCATTCCCATATCGGCCTATGTTTCAAATCGTCTCAGGAGTGTGAATACTTGAACGAGTCGACTCCAAGCATGCCAGGTTTCGGGTGCCATCCAATCCAATTTTACAGGTGCAAGACCATCAGTCTGGCTGAATAGGTCTGAAAGAAATGCAACACGAAGGATCTCCCGCAGGAACTTTCTGACAGTGGGTGGTGTGAGAACTTTTGATGCTTTATTCAAAGCTATTGCTATGGGGTTCCCCAAAGAACCCAATAGGCCCACTGACAAACAACAGAACCAGTCGAAGACACATCAAACTCAGCAGAAGCAAGGAAGACACAACAGGAGTAGAGTTTTACAAGGGAACAAGGTGAGTCAATCATCTCTATCAACCGTGAAGGCGAATACGACCTCAGCTGCACTGGAGCAAGAACAAGCTTATCCAATGTCCGATGGTGGCCAAGATGGAGAACAGGAGTTGTCCACGGGAACGAAGCCAAAAGGAACAGGACAGCAAACAGAGAATGCTTTAACTGCTGTGAATTAGGTCACTTTTCTCGGGCTTGTCCGAACCCCAAGAAAGAGAAGCCCGTTCTCAAATCCAGTACGAGAGGCACACCAGCTCACACTCTACCGACAAGCGTTTAGAACACCAACTTCTACGCAATGTTTTGACTCTAGCTCTTTGGACTGTGCTGTACTAAGCAGTTTTCTAGCAAGAATTTGACCAGATGCACCGAGGCAGACAAATGAAAGGACAGAATCGCAACTTGCCAACGAGATGGCCACAACACCAGTTTTAGGCTAGTTGACATGCCTTTTTCTTTTCATGCCATACAAGAATCTCGCATGCAGATGCATCTTAGGGACTCCCTTTAGTATGCGCTGTTAGCGACAAAAAAGTGCCAAAACATTTCAGTTCCGGCAACAAGCTGCATATTGCACATGGAAGCTGTACACACATTGTAATTTCCAAATCCACTGAGAGACACTCCAGCAGTGACGGCACCAGGGGTGGGCCAGGGTGGGCCAGGACTC
>JAHWFP010065281.1:0-17243 GCA_023313725.1 Lithobius niger
ACTGCGGACTCTAGGCGTCCTATATAATTTATTAACTCAATGGGTGCAAAGGGTGCAAGGCACCCGGACCCAGGAGGCAAGGGGGCCCTAAATTCAAAGCAGGCGGCACAAATTTGTTCACAAAACTACTGTAAAATAGGTCACAACCTGGTACCCAAAATTGTTTAGTCTTTTGCGGCCCTACATTTCACTCTTGCACCCCCATTTGTAAAAGTCTAGCTGCGGCACTGCATTCATACAAACCTGTATAAATCTTGCAAAAGCTATTTATGGGGTGGGGTGCATACAAAAAATGTCCTTGTATCAACGATTTAGGTTTAAGTGAATGCAGCAAAACCGTGTCAGACGAAGAAAAAAAATCACAAATTTAGAGCGTTTGCAACATTTACATACATTGGAACTAACGTGACAAAAAGACTAAAACACGAGGGACTGTACCTGGTTGATTTTAGTTTTTATTTCCTATACGAAAATATACCTGTTTTTCTTAATAGCAGTTTCCGTCCTTCTGGAGCTCTTATTCGATAGCTTGACAGTTGTCTTCCCTACCGTGCTGGTAATCTCACTCCGCGCATGACCGGAACTGGGTTCCTCTATATAAGGTGGAACGCAGCGGAGCACATCATCTTTCTTCCTTCCCCAATGAACCTTGGTTCACCAGCGAAGAGGCAGGGCGGGTAAAGGTAATGTATATTTTCGTATAGGCAATAAAAACTAAAATTAACCAGGTGCAGGCCCTGTTATTTTAGTCTTTTTATAGCCGACGAAATGTGCATTACCTGTTTTTCTTAATAGCAAACTTCATCAAATTGGTGGCGGGCAAGGTTCAGGATACCCGCATTACGAGCCGGCTCCCCAACGGAACCTATCCGGGTGAAGACAACCAAAAGTGCCCAATTCCATTCACCGGGAACCACAGTCCCATGGGGTAAAAGAGAAACCAAAATTGTTTCAGGAGGGTTAGGGAAGAATGCAACTAAAGAGTCTGCCACCATGGGGCAAGGTAGATTATTCTAGTTAATAATTGAAAGCTTTCCTGCCTTGTTGTGGGAAGCGGAGAAGCAGACTGTAAGCACGGAACAGGATCACACTTATGAAGCAGAGCAGGGTCGCACTATGGAGTCAGTAAACAGTGGGCCACAGCAGAAGTCAAAGACTTGAGTACTGTGGTATGATTCCGCCGCACAGAAGAAAAAGAGAGATAGCAAGGCAATCGCATAAGTTCCGATGAATTGGGCGAAGCATAATTTGGAAGGAGGCCACGAAAGGAACTAGAAAGTCCGACGAGGAATCATGGTTCAGTAACCTGATAGGCGGTATCGTTGCAGACAAATACTGAAACAGAGTTCCTCGCGGCCAAGACGAACTGTATGAGAATGTTCGTATGTTCACTAAGAAGGTGGACATCGTGACGGTCAATGTTCCTTAGGGAAGGACCCGAAATCCAAGGGCCACCCCTTTTGCTATCCACCGGCAAGAAGAACAGGGAAGCTTTCTAATAGAGACATTAAAGTGTTGTTAAATTCCATGGAAAACCAGAATGAATGTGGGTGCATCATCAAACTACAAAATGTTATATGTGGACAATTGCTGACATACCGGGGAGACAGCAGCCTATGACCAGGCGGAAAGCAAATGGCAAGCGTCTGCCGAAGAGCGCGGTACAGGAGAGATCCTGGAATCGGGCTGAACAGGCGGAGTAATAGTCTGGTAAGCCATGGCGGATAGATCTTTGAATTGAGATGAGAGCAGGGAAGGTGCATCGTGTGGAAGATCCGCAGTGGGGCTGGGCAGTATGGCATCGGATTGAGTCGGAAGCACTCGGGGAGAACGAAGATGAAGGGCAGTTGGCGTACAACGCAGCCTCCTGGTACGGGAACGAGAGCAATAAAATGCCCGCCAGGGTGGAGGGGACAGAATGGGCGATATCCAAGGCATTTTGTGTTTTAATAATGCATAGTTAATCCGAAGAGATCAGTACCGTCCTTGAAGATGTTCCAATTCGTCGGCGAGAGAAATAGTAGATGCTTGAAGGAGAAGGTTCTTGTCCCGTAGAGATGCAGCGGAGTCAGCAGCAGCCCGGAGCATGGTTAAGGCATTATTTTCAGCACGAAGAGTTGACAGTTCCATCGAAAATGCCTCCGCTATAGAGAAGACGAATCGGATATTCGCATCAACGTTTTCCATGTCCCTCACAGACAGATCCAAACCGCGAGTGAGAGCGGTGTTCAGCACAGAAGCCGACGGGAATGGAGGTGGACTCGTCAAAGGCAGTGTGGAAGCCGGAGAGGCCTGCCCGGCTAGGCGAGGGAACGGGGAAGCCATGTAAGAAGAGCACGCAACTGATACCGGAGCGGGGGCAACAGCCAGAACCATAGCTGGCGATTGGGCAGGAATCGTTGCACAAGGTGGCTCCATGGAAGAATTAGCGGATTTAATATGTACACCTGACGACTTTGTTGGTGTCCATAGAAGTGTTGAAGACTTAGGGTGAACACCAGCGGGTCCAGCAATAGAAGCACATCTTCTGGCTCGGAACGTCACGGAGGATGACAGACTAGTAACGATAGAGAGTGTCGTCGCACTAGGATGGTCGTAGAAACTGCTAGCGAAGACACAAGAAGCTTGTCAAGGTGTGCCTGACAGGGAGGCTTGGTTGAATCCGAGACGGACTAAGAGGAGCCAGAATGTTCAGCGACCCGTTGACGTTTGTGTCTTGCGGTGCACATACAGGATTCCCTTTGCCTTTCCCGGATCAATTTCCATTTCTTTGGAGAGATTCGAACACAGATGGTGCATCGAAGGGTAGTACCATTACAGAGTCTGTGGTACGGGCAGCATGGGTGAGGGGCAAAATGTTCTCGTTGTCCAGTAAAGCCGATGCAACCACAAGGTTTGGGGTCAGGAACATTTGGTAGTTGGGCAGATGGGAAGGGATCTTCGGACGACGAAGAATCAGACAACATCGTGAAAACAAGAAGAGATCGTAATCTGAGGACAACAACCGTCCACAACCAGGCAGAGAAGAAGCGTGTCGTATTCTCACAAAAACAGGTGTAGCGTGACAAGGGGATCCTAGCAGCGGTAGGAGGAAACTGAGATAGCGCCACGGTTTGCATGCTTATTCCCTTCGTCGGCTCCAATGATACCGCGCTGTTCCTACCTTCCACTTACACCACGGCCATTTTCCTAAGGGGTTTTGATTCAGTTCGACCGCTGTTCTTCATCCCGTGTCTGTTGACAAATACACAAGGTGATTCCGCCAATGTTTCTTGTATTGGCAATTCCGCCTTTTTCCTGGTTGCCGGACCGAGATGTTTCGTGATGCTATTCCATATCTCTCCCACCAATTCTGGCTATGTTTCAACGACCTTCCTCACCGTTACACTCGCTGACTGTCCTTCATTTTGTCAATTCTGCAAACACTTCCACGCCTCCCAGATCCAGGCCTTTTGCCGGTGGAATGTGAGGTCGTGCCGACTTGTACCAACATACGCCTGGAGAGCAAGCGGGAAGATGGCTCTGACAACCGCGGAACAGGTAAACGGTACGGGAACCAGTTTGTTTGTTTTTTTTTATAATGGGAAACAGGCTGCGCTACCACAGCCGAAGAACGGTATCTACCAAAGGCCTGGATCTGGGAAGCGTGGAAGTGTTTGCAGAATCGACAAAATGAAGGACAGTCAGCGAGTGTAACGGTGAGGAAGGTCGTTGAAACATAGCCAGAATTGGTGGGAGAGATATGGAATAGCATCACGAAACATTTCGGTCCGACAACCAGGAAAAAGGCGGAATTGCCTATACAAGAAACATTGGCGGAATCACCTTGGGTATTTGTCAACAGACACGGGATGAAGAACAGCGGTCGAACTGAATCAAAACCCCTTAGGAAAATGGCCGTGGTGTAAGTGGAAGGTAGGAACAGCGCGGTATCATTGGAGCTGACGAAGGGAATAAGCATGCAAATCAATTCCGGTAAACAAGTCTTCTTAGTTGTAGTTTTAATTCAATGCAAAGATACCTCAAGAACGTGTAGGTGGTTTGAACTGCACGATCGTTCTTGGAATTTTATTTGCCCAGTAGGGAACAGTGTATTCTCTTGAATTAAATTACTTTTTATGTCACACCTTCCCAAAATTTGTTCATAAATATGTTCATAATACCAAAACAGCTACCGTCCTCTGATCTACTGAGAATTATTCGCAATCTCAAGTTGTAGCTGACCAAGCTAAACAGTGGAGCACCAATTGGCAACTACCAATCAATGTCGATGAACTTGTTTCGCCTCACTTTGGGGCAAAAAAATCAACTTCCCCTGTATAATATTGGTCAGGAACAATTACAACTGCTCGTTATAACCGTTCCCTGGGAATGGCTTTATTACTGTGTTAAATATTTATTTGTAAAGCATACAGATTGTTAAAATTTGATTTACTGTGTTCATTTACTAAAGAACATAGTAAATCAAATTAATTATGTTGTAGGGTTTACCATACTATCATGAGACGAAACTCCAGCAGTGCTGCAACTAGCTTTTTCCAAGGATGGGTGCAAGGGCAAAATATTGGGCCCCTCCTTAACAACTACTCAATTTTGGGCACAAAGGGGCTCTCCACACAGACGAAGGGGGAGTAATTTTGTCACTTTCGGGCCCCTGACTTATAAATTGCGGGCCTCCTGCCACCTTGGTCCTGGTTACTTGCACCAACCCTAATTGCGACACTGGACTCCAGTGTAATGGTTACTTGGTTTAATACTTAATTAGACCATTACACCAGTTCTGAAATATGCAGGTCCCTTTTGGCACACACTGTACAAAAAAGATTGTAAAATGATTGAAAATGTGCAAAGGAGATCTACTAAAAAAATTAAAGGATTCACAAGGTTAAGCTGCGTTTCAGCTGCAAGGTTAAGGTATAAAGACAGCTTTTGGAAAAGTTGGGGCTCCACTCCTTAACATATGGAGGAGAAAATGAAGAGGCCTCATTTTTATGTTTAAACTGTTTAATGGGTATATTAGCATACCTAATTTTCGCTCGAAGGTGCTCAGGCAAATATGACCAAACTTGGCTCATCCCTTAAAGGCGCCTGTTTACCATTTCGATAGCACAGCATCCACGTTCCAGATTCTCCGTCATCCAATAAGCCGATGTGGGTCACGTGATCTCGTTTTAGTTATGAAAATTGCGGTGCTGCTGCGAATAGTGTTGTTTCATTTTTTAATTTACCACTATTTTCTTTACACTGCTTGTAGATTCTACGGTGCTGCCATTTAGGAGTTGAAAAGGTGAAAAGGTGCCTTTAAACTTAAAGTGGCACTATCACCGATTGAAAGTAGGCAGAATCTGGCAACATCTAGTGTATCTAATACTATCTAGAACTTGCTTGCAACAAGCGAAGGAATGCACATTATCACTTCTTTTTACAAAACAAACAAGCCACGAGCATCCTTAATTATTGAATGTCAAATCCCTGCCCCCCCCCCCCTTAACCACTACCCCTGCAACTCCACCAACCCAACAGCAGCCTCTTTCCAACCTTGACTCCTGCCCCCTCTTCCCTCCACTCGATAAGCCACCTGATGGGCCTCCCTCCCCTCTCTCCCTCCCCAATTCTCCCTACCCCTAAGATCCTCCAGCCCCCCGAACATGCTCCATCGTTTCCTCTTCCTCTCCGCTTATGCCACAGGTAACTTCTTCATCCTCTCCCCTGTTTTCCATTCCATTCCCCGAGTGTCCAATGCTCCAGCCCTCACCCTAAACAGCAGCACACTCCCCCCAGTCCTCCTCATACCAGCTCTCCCATCTCATTCTGCTCTTTTCTTCACGATACCTCTCTATCGACGATTTACCTCTCATACCCCTTTTCCACCTTGCCACTTCAACATCCTTAATTCCCTGCCTCCAACCCACTGCTCCCCCTCCACCAACCACCTTCATAAACTTCCCTGCCAATCTCCTCATCCTTTCCACCCAACTGGTACAGCACCTCCGTGTAAGAAACTTGTACACCCTCCTCACAATCGTATCCTCCTCCAGCCCACTCACCCTCCTATCAAATCCAATCTTTGCAGCCACCTCCCTGGCTTCAAAGGACGACCACTCCATTTCCCCCTTCACCACCTCTCCAGCCGTGAATCTGTTAGCCCCCAAAGCCCACCTTCCCAGCTCCTCCTGAAACTTCTCGAGCTGTTTCCATTCATTCCAACCATACACCAACCCCCCCCCCCAACATCACCCCCAGCACTGCCACCCCTACCAAAAAATTCTTCCAATCCCGTATCGATTGTAACCCCACATCGCCACCTTCTTAATCATCCCGTTAATCCTGTCCGCTTTTCCTTTCACCTTCCTTCTTATCAACTCCAGATAGTCCGGTTTAGCACAAAGTTTAATCGTACTCCTTCACTCTTTTGACCCACTTCTCCCCCAACTGAAGCCTCTACTCCCCTTCCTCCCATGCATCTTCGCCTTCCCCAAAAACCATAAATCCCGATTTCTCCTCACTAAACTCGACCTTCATTTCCAGTCCCTACACCGCACACACTCCAAGCAACCTTTCAAGTCCCTCCCGCTCCCAATCCAGCAACCCAATATCATCGGCAAACATAAGAACTGGAGTGCGGAAACTCTCCTCTCTCCCACTACCCAACCTAAAACCATTCCCCGTGTCCACCAAGCGCTTTTCCAGTCACCTAAGGTATACCACAAAGAGCCGAGGTGACATAGGGCACCCCTGTTTCAGTCCTCTCCTACACTCAACCCGCTCCAACTGTATACCACCCAAGTAGCAACGAACTTCCCCCCCCCCTCATAAATCCTGCATATCAACTCCACAAACCCATCTTCAACTCCCATAGCCAGCAGTTCCCCCCACATAAGATCCCACCTCACACCATTGTAAGCATAGGCAATGTACAAAAACACCACCCACAAACTCCTCAATTCCTGCCTCGCCACTTCAATGGCCTTAGTCAGCACAAAGACATTATCCTCCAGCCTCCTCCCCTTCCTGAAGCCATTCTGCACGTCCTCAAGGACTACCCTCCCTTCCAGCCAGTCACGGAGCCTGCTCGTAATCACCCTCATGAACACTTTGTAAACTGCGCTAGCAATAGCAATAGGACTATAATTTTCAATCTTCCTCCTGTCCTTTCCCTTACCCTTGTGAACATAATTCACGCTTACCTTCTTCCAGCTTTCCGGCCCCCCCCCCCCCCTTAGAATCTCATTCATTAAAAAAATTAACCGTCTTTTTCCTTTAACTCCCATCCCCTTCACCAGCTCCCCACCATCCCATCCTTACCAGCAGCCTTCCCTTTCCACACATACTTAAGTGCCTCTTCAAACTCCCCTAAACTAATATTCCTCAGCAGTCCCCCTCCCGTCACTCCTTTCGACCCCTCCCAACCTTACACTCCCCTATCCTCACCTTCTCCACACAATGCTCTAAGTGGGTCTGTCACTAAATCCCTCAAACTACCCTCTCCTCCTCCCAACCCATCCTGGCCCCCTCCCCCACTAAGGCCCCTATCGTCCTTCTCCCTGTCCTTTTCCTTTACAAACCTCCAGAACTTCGCACCAGATTCCCTCACCCTTTTGCCACATCTCTAGCTAACTTCTGATTAAACTCCCCAATTTTCCGCGTCACCAGCATCCCCGCCTCCTCCTTCCTCCTTACATACTCCCTCCACCAGTCAGCACGTTCCTTCTCCCTCTTCTTCCCTGCCCCCTTCTCCAGTTTCTTTAGGCTTCCTTCTCTGGATTGCCTCCTTTGCCTCCATGTCCCACTACCCTTTCCCCCTCCCCTCTCCTTTATTCCTCCTCCCAACATTCCTATCTGCCACTCTCAGCACCTCCGTCTCCCAACTCTCATATCCCTCCCTCCATTCATCCACTCCCTCTTCAACCTCCTTCTCAAACTTATCCATCAACTCCTGATTTTTCAGGTTCCACCTCCTACCCCCTCTCCTCCTCCTTCTCTCCCCCCCCCCTGCGCTGTGCCCTGTCACCTCTCTTCCCCCACCCTTTACCCTCCATTCTGACCAAATCAAGCAATGTTCGGAGTCCATCCCCATTTCCCTCAAACCACCCCCCTTCCTTCATCTTCATTCTACAACACAAAATCCACTGCAGACCTGCCCGCTCCTCCTTCCCCAAATATAGGCCAGCCTTTCCTCATTGCCCAGTTCCAATCTGCACTCCCCGACAAAATACCGCACTGCCTTCCCATTCCTGTTATCCATCCCCCCACTCCTCCAACCTACCACTGAAATCTCCCAAAATCAGCACCTCAAAACCTTCCCTCCTCAGACTCTCCACCTCCTCCTCCAACTAACCTAAGATGACACCATTCCAATGTTCCCTACCCCCTTCTACTTCCAAATACACTACTCCAACCGCTACCTTTCTCCCCTGCACCTCCCCCATAACCCACATATGTTTCAGCCCTCCGTCCCCTAAATCTTCCACATGTGCCTGCTCCTAAAGACAATATCCCCCCCCCCCCTCCTTTCTTCTCCCTTTACCCTTATTAAGTCCCACCCACTTCCACCATAGCCATCCCGGAGGCTCTTCCTCATCACGCAGATGTGTTTCCGCAGCTGCCACTAAGTCAAATCCCCCTTCTTCACTCCCTGTCCTCAACTCCTCCCACTTCCCCCAACCCTCCCTCCCCGAAGATTCAAGAATATCACCCTCCAAACCTCCCTATTTCTGCACAAACTCGTCCTTCTTAACCCTAACCCATCCCCCAGGGTCCCCTTCCCCATCCCTCCCTACTTCCTCCACCTCTCCTACTTCCCTCTCCCTCTCCTCCACTCCTCCCCACAAAAGTCAATTCCCACCACCCTGCATATCTCTCTCCTCACCCTCCTCGCCGTCTCCTGCAAGAAGTGGACCCCATCACTACTCCAATTTCGCCCCCCCCCCCCCCCCCCCCCCCCTCGTGTCTTCTACCTCCATCTCTGGCCTCCACATCCTACGAAGCAGCATTGAATTAAAGATTCTAACCTCTTTCAGTGCCCCTCTCCTGGGTCAACCACACAAGGACTATTGCCTTTGGCCTCACCCTCTCGCGAACCAATCCAAACCCCCCTTCCCCACGTCATTAATCCCTACATGAAAAGCAATACAAAAAACCCTCCTTCACCAAGTTCTTAGCGGCATCTCCCACCAGAAAAGCAAAGCTGTACACCAGCTGTACACCAGCAAAGCAAGCTGTAAAGGTTAACAATATCACTGCCGCTAGATGACGCCAGGGTAGTTGCGAACGGTTTTCAATCGGTGATACTGCCACTTTAAACTGTCAAATCCTTATTATCAAAGTGTAAGAAATTCTTTTGCTCGTGGACACATCCAGCTATGGAACTCCTTACCAGATGATATCGTAACAGCATCTTCAATTGAGATGTTTACAGTTTTTTACGTTGGTTTCGTTCTTTTTTTCTTTCGTCCACTTTTATTTTGCTTTCGTTCATTGTAATATACTCTGCACATACAAATATGGATGACAGCAAAATGGATATGAACGAAAGCAAAAAATTTTTTTTAAATAATAACGAAACAAAAGTAAAAAATCTGTAAACCAGCAGTACCTTCCTAAACCACCGAACAGAGCGAACAGAACGCACCACTGTAAGAGACAGTTTGGCTCCAAACTTGGCCTCGCGCATGCGCAGTGATGTTGTGTCATTACAACACAGCTCAATAAGCTCAGCAAAGTATTCGATACGTCATACCTTCACCGAAACCAGACCTGGGTAATGGTTATGACCAGAATTGGCTAGTAGATGTGACCAGGCGAGAGCAATGCCAAATTGCGAACCATCTCAGGGATGTGGTTTGCTGGGATGGAGGTTTGAGCCTGCGCGAGGGAACAGTTTTGACCCTTGGTTTTGACGAAACAGATTCATCGCTGACGATGTTGACGTCAATCAAGCCGCATCAACACGGATATTAACAGGGAATGAGCCAAACTGTCACCAACAGTGGTGCGTTTGGTTCGCTCTGTTTGGTCGTTTAGGAAGGTACCGCTGGTTTGATGTTTTCTTTATGGCTGACACTATATATGACTTTGAGGGATTATGTACTGGTACCTTTTTTGTTGTTAAGCAGTTTTTTTTTTTACAATTCGAAACTTTATAGTAGTTCTTTGAGGCAAAGTTATTGCTCCGACCAGTATTTTCCGTTTTGCTTGTTATTTTTCTATTTTTTCTTCTTCTTGTGTGCTATGCCGAATTCTCCTGACAGGAAACTGGCACTTCCTTTTAAATAAATTCAAATAAATTCAAATTCACGTTGCTTACCATTACACTTTACATAGGTTTTTCTAGTTTCACCTATTTTAAGGATTTTTCTTTTTTTTTTCTAATGCATCTTTTTACAGCTTTTTTACGTTGGTTTCGTCCTTTTTTGTTTTTGTTTTTGATTTCGTTCGTTGTTATACGCTGCGATATACTAATAAGAACAAATGCCGAAAAAAAAAAAAAAAACAGGACGCAACCAAAGTAAAAAAAAACACTGGTCAGAGTTGAAGTCCACCACCATGGTTTAGTCAAGAGCCGAAGCGTCGTTAACGCCAAAATTTTGGGCCTACTTCTTGCAACCAGGAAAATTGCCTTTACAGCAGCCGGTTTATAGGTATACAAAAATTATATACAAATTATTCTGCCTGAAGTTAAACGTGGCACCCTGAGCGGCATTTTTGTAAAGCAACAATTTTAATAATATGTCTATGTCTATGTATATGGCGGTCTTTGTATATGGCTATGTTATAATGCATTGTGATTTCATTGGTTTCAGTTTCGTTTCTTAATAAATCTAAATTTAAAAATCAAATTAATAACATTTTAACAATTTGAAACCTAACTTTATTCATGAATAAAAATTATTTTTTATAAAAATATCAATGTGAATACTAAAGCGTTTATTTAATAGTTTTAAAACAAACATTTTACCCAGTTGGTACTTTTCATTTTCTGCGGCACGGGTTTGATTCGACATTATTTAGCAGTAGACAAAATCGTAGGTTTTATATTTTTAAATGTCATTACTGGGCTTACGTAGTTTAAAAAAATTAAAAGACGAAAAACATTAAAATAAATTAAATACAGTAATAATTCAGATTAAACGTTAACTAACCATATTAAATAATACAGTTAAAGGTGTAGATCAGTGATGCTGAATAGTGAAATCTCGTGAAAGCGGTGGCGTTATTCTGGAGAAGAACGAACTGTCTCAAAAGCATGGTAGTGGAAAATAAGCCAAGCTAGGCTAGGGTGCTCGATTTTATCTTCAGTTTTGCGATAAAGATGCAGGAACTTATTGCGAATGTAGAGCATATCCGATTTGACATTGAATATGTGTTGGAACAACAACTCGGGGCTTTGCCCCTTCCCTTTCCAGGAATGGACAGTAAGTTAAGAGGGGCAACGTCGGTGACGTTTTTTACAAAAATGTCATTGTTTGCTACAAATTCCCCCAATAAAGATTGCAAATACCTTAGCTGTCTTGCAGGACGGGCTTAATGTGCCCATTGTTTTGAAATCCAACGTATTTTTAACACATTTTAATCCCAAATCGGGTTAAAATAAAATGAATTCCAGTTTACGAAGACGATCCAAAAATCGTGATGTTTGGGTTTAATGTTTTTACAATAAGACTGATCAAGATTTAGTTTTTTTTTTTTTATCTACGAAACACGAAAGTCAAAGGTCACCAGGCAGTTTACCTAATTATATATTTATTTTCTGCAGTGGGTTTGTCTTGTTTTTCATGGTCGTGATATTCGAAAGCTGGACGTGACTGCTTTTACATGTTACAAGAACCTAGTTGTTGACATACCAATCTTCGTGCTCGAAGGCACTTATTCAGTTTAGGTGAACACATTTAAAAAATATATATATTTGTTTTTGATTTTTGTCTGCAAAATCAACAAATAGCCTAGAATAAATCGGGGCCGCCGTTCACGAAAGTGATGGTAATTTTTCGCCCTAGTTATGTACTTCGCTCACGCTACTGCGCTCTTTGCAGCTAAACATAACATCTCAGAAACCACAACTCAAAATATGTCCACCTAAACAGAATTCCCCCGTTTTGTGGTTTTTGCTATAGCCTAAATAACTAAAGGTGGATGTACATAGGCTAGTTGACTGGGACGCGCACTGGAGTGTATCACTGGTGCGATCGAATTCACAAGTTGCTATTTACACTAGTTTGTTACTCGTCCAGAGTACTGTCAATGCAAGTCCATACAAATTTTGTCTTGTAGCTTCCAACACTTTACCGCCAGGTGGGGTGCTGCCATCGTGTAAACGTAACTCGCATCAAAGTATTAAACTGGTGGATAGTCAACTGGCATACAAGTAGCGAGTCAAGTGCGCGCCCACTGTCAAGTAAAGTAGATGCTCACATTGGGAGAGTTAAGGGCGAGTAGCAAGTCAACTCGACTTGCACATTACTCGGCCCAGTCAACTAGTCTAATGTAAATCCGCCTTATAGAATGGTTTACGCTATCCACCTGAAATTGGCAGCCGGTCAAACGCTGTCATAAAAAAAAACATTAAAGTGGTGTAGGCTTAGGACTATCGGAACGCCAATAAACTGGTGGGGCAGTAGATCTACTCCCATCTCGTTTCTGACCAGGGCTCGACTAAGCCCAAAAAAATTGATTAGCAAGACTGCGACACAAAATAAAACTTGTATATTTGATTAGTAGTTTTTTTTTTTTTTAATTTATAAAAACAAGTGAGGGCGAACATGTATTTTTACTGTATAGTGGTACCTTTCAAAGCTCTTGTTGTGTTGCTGGAGTATTTATTTTATTTTATCTAGTTTTTTTTATTTTTAAATATATTGAACAGATACCCACTCTAATATTTTAAGGCAGTAAAATTAACATTCTTACAACTTCAAGACGAGAGCTTATGTATGGCCCCCCCCCCCCCGCTAGCCTGGTTGTTAATTAGAAGGCTAAGCTATGTGCGGTTATTAACACGACTAACGTTGTTGGCTGCTTTTTCACAAACAAAATTTAAACCATGTAAGCTAACCTTTTGCTATTTCCAGTTATTGGTAAATTAATTTCGTCGAATTCTGTTCTCAAGAAGAGTGCAACGTGTAGCGAGATTCACAACTTTAACGGGGTTCAAAACGATTAACGAGATTCCCACCGCGATTGATTTGCGTCACAGCCTTGTGAGAAAAACTGCTTCGCAAAACAACAAAATGCATCGCAAAGTGTGATGCGATACTGCTTATGTCGAGCCCTGTGGTGCAGTCTATATCGGGAAGACGAAACGTAAACTCCAGGAGGGAATTGGTAAACATAAAAATGATGTGAAGAAGGGAACAACCGCCAATAGCATTGTTACGCTCGTTAAACAACACCGTCACCACGTCATTAAATGGAACTACACCTCTGTCCTTATGTACTCCAATTCTCTCCAGGAATCGCACCTTTGTGAATTAGAATCTATTGCCATTAGCAGATTCCGTGCCAACAATGTGACACTCTGACATATGCAGCCCTGCCTATCCGACGAACTCAGTTGATAGTGGCAAGCTATACTAAAACGGGGTATAGAGGTCAGTGGTCAAGGCATTGAAGCGGCAGTTTCGAATTTTGACTGTTATGCAATCTGGACGTTTTTTCGCATTTATCCTCTAAGGAAGGCGGATGATTCGACAAAGTATGTGGAAGTGTTTGTTGCATCCTTATGCTTCCATATTCAATTTTTCACCGAAAATTCAAGAAATAGTACATATTTCATTTTTGTTCTGTTTGTGTTTTCTTGAGAAAATTTTTGATATTGCAACTTTAATTGTTGCAGTATAGGTAGTGAATCTACAAGTTAGCTTTAATTATTGCAGTAAAGTAAGTTTAAAACGTTGTGAAGTTTACTTTGAAAACTGAAAGATATTTTCGTTTCCACTCACCACCACGCACAATTTCAAAGTCAAAGATACTCTACAATATCTTACAAATTGTCGATACTGCCTTTTTCAGGAGATCTTTATCACAGATGCTATCTTCATCAGTCTCGCTCCTTACGATCTTGACGAGGTACCAACTGTAAGGAGCGAACCGGATGAAGATAGTCGTCCGTGGTAATCCTCTGCTGAAATTAAGACTCGAAAAGTATCTTTGAGCATGTATCTTAGACTTTGAAATTCTGCGTGGTGGTGAGTGTAAAATAAAGTAAGTGAATCTCTCAAGTTAGCTTTAATTGTTGCAGTACGTGAATGTCTTGCTTTAAAAGTTCGAAGCTCGAATGTAACTATGATCACTAAATACTCTCGTTTCTCAAAGAGAAGAAGCTTTAACACTTTCAGCCCTGAGGTTTTTTTTAATTTTTGTTACCTGGAGCCTGGGTAATTTTGGACTTAAAAATTAGTAGGTTGGCTCCTATTATAGATATTTGATGTTTCTTTTTTTTAAAGAAAGCTTAATACTTTCTCTTTTTTTGAAATCCAAGTGGTTTTATTGCCAATAGTTTTATTGAGAAAATATCCAAGTGGGAAAAAAAACTTCTTTGCAAAAACTTCTTTGCAGTGCAAAACCCAAACGTAAACCAATAATGGTCTCTTATTTTATAGCCATTGAAAGTTCTAACATTCAGCATCACAAGTGGATATTTTCTCAATAAAACTATTGGTTGTTGAAAATGTAACGTTTTTACCCTTCCAAATTTATAAACAAGTGGCATTGGCTGCAAGATTATACACGAATGTAGTAAAGATGGCTTTTGCCTCCACAGGCGTATGCCATCTGGTGTCAGTTGGATGAAATACTGTACAAACAGTCTGACAGTCTGTGAAGACTTCTGAATGGCTTAGGCTCGCACTGAGGCGGGCATTTACACATGGAGAGCTAATAAAGGCAGCCCGCGGGCTCAGGGCTGAAAGTGTTAAACGTCCCTGTAAATTTTCGACAAACCATATTCAGATGGAAAACTCGTTCGTTTGTCTTCATTAGGTACAAATTTAGGTGTTGATCCTCGCTTACTACATCGTATTGATTGGATTTCGAAATAAGTGTCGATGCTAGCCTCCTTATCAGGCATGGGAACTGCATCCCACTTAATGTGCCAGCTGGTTCGTGAGATCGCGATGGACTATATGCTGAATGGAGGGGTTAAATGGTGGCTGGAGGTTCATGAGGGGTGTGCTTGTGAAATATATAATGGCGAGCTATTCCAACGCTCGAAGGAGCCTGTCATTGGCAGTGTTAGACATACGCAACGTAGGCGTATCTTCCCAAGATATTGGGTGTTGAGTTTTCATGTGGTGGAATGCGATGCTGTGTCAGGTGTCGAATTTCCAAATTTTGATCCAGGTGCAAATTTGCGCTCCAAAATATGTTACTGGGGTGCAAAAAACTTCTTTGCAGTGCAAAACCCAAACGTAAACCAATAATGGTCTCTTATTTTACAGCCATTGAAAGTTCTAACATTCAGCATCACAATAATATGTACCGTTTTCCTGCACTTTGCTTAAAACTAATTAACTATTCGACTGAAAACCTATACCCATAATTTAACCAAATGTAATAAAAAATGGAGTTTAACTTCTTTGGAAGGAATGGTGTCACAGGAAATCTAACTCCAAGCTGTTTAAAATGCCGCAAACCGCTAGTCTAGCTTGTGCGGTTCAAAAGTTATGAAAGTTTCAACTTCGGCTTGCAATTTTGCACTCCAAGAGTTGCTTCTGGAGTGCAAGTTGCAATTTTGGAGTGCAATTTGCCCCTGTGCATCCGAATATTTCGACCCCTGCTGTGTTTTGCTACTTTGTTCCTCGTATCAGCCATGTGATTATTTATGGGAGCCTTTACACCTTTTCATGTCTCTCCTATTGAACAGAGCCAACACTTCATACACTCCCACTTTAGTATTTGTAAATTGTAGCCTGCTCAGTATCTTGTCTTCAGTGTCGAATCCCTTCTTGCCTTCGGTTGGTGTTGGGTGAGTAGGTTTAGTCCCGTCGCACATTCAAACCACTCGGCTCTTTCTTTTCTTTGCTCCTCGTATTATAGGGCCTATGTGTGAACCTTCTTCACTGTAGAAACTTCAGTCTCTCTTCTCAACACTTATGATCAATTGTGGAGTCGTCTTCCCCTTTCTCCTAGCCTAATCTCCTAGCGGACCTTCAGCTTCTCGTAGATGGACATTCGTGAAATTCGTCTACCAGGTTAGATCGTCAGAGAAGAGCACTGAAGAAGCAACCCAGAATTAAACTGAACTTGACTTGGGTTAAATGTCAGCGCTACGAGAGCTTGCGGACTTTACAGGTGTGAGAATTTGTAAAGCTGGTAAAGCGAGTATTACAATTCTACTAGATCGAGACGATCACAACCAAAGAGTGGTTGATGGCTTGTTCACATCTGGAATGTACAAGAAAACGGTGTTCGACGTACAAAGAACATGCCGGTTCACAATGTCTTGTACGTACTCGAAAAGCTCGCAAGAGAAGGTCACCTGACTGAAAAGGAAGTTGGTAATCTGAAGCCAAAACTCCCCAGACGATTCCTCAAATCTTTCTGCAAGTGCAGAATTGCAAAGAGGGTATGCCGTTGCGCTTGATCACTATCTCAAAAGGAGGTCTAGTGCAAAGAGTTGATTGGCTGGTAGCGGAGAGAAATTAAGAGAAACATGTTTGGCAAGCATAGCCTGAAGCACACACAGGGCAGGATAGAGTGATGTCAGACTGGGGAAGAACAAAGTCTTAATATTGTTCGACATAGTTAAACAGATCCCAATCCTTTCTCACCACTTGATTCTGGAAATGTTTGTTACGTCTGTGAAGCTATCTGAAGATTGAGAACTCTGAATCCGTGAAAGATTTTGAGATTTTGAAGGTTGTCCTGTTTACCATTTATGTGCAGGTCCAGAATCACACATTTTGGCGAAGAAAGGAGTACGAGTGGACCATATCTGCATGTAGCAAAAACCAGACCGGCAGATAAGCTCTGGTGAAGCTTCATCGATGTGTTCCGTATAAAAGAGGGACGAAAAATAGGCATTCCTTCACGAACTAAACCAGTGGCACCTTGACGTTTCGTTCATGCTTGAAGAGGAAAAGTGAGGATGCCTTCCATTCTTGGATGTTTTGCTCACACGTAAACAAGGAGGTATTTTCCATTTCAGCCTTCTCTTAAACCCTCTGCCAGAGGAAGAGGAATCGCCTAAAATTCTGGACACCAACTCCCCAGCTCGTCGCTATTGCCCGAAATGTATTCGTCAGATT
>JAHWFP010065282.1:0-26562 GCA_023313725.1 Lithobius niger
GTAATTAGATAATCAATGTTTCACACCTCCGTGCAACAATGGAAATATTTTTAAGCTGTATTTTGACAGCTGAAAGTGCCTGTGTGCACCGAAGAAAAGAATTTACGATTAATTAATTTGGTGGAAGGACTAACGAAGCACGTATTGCAATTGAACCAAATTTAAGAATAGTATTTTAATGTTTGAAAGGAACTAAAATTGCTGAAAATTTTACAGGGTTCATGGCAGATTAATCCACTCCACCCCACCACCCCCAAAGACCCAAAATTAAGAGTAAAATTTGCAGAAAATTTATTGCAACTCAACAAATTTTTAAATTGCCATTTTAAAAGTTTAAGTGATTTATCTTATTGGGCTCTCATGGAATTAATGCATCCCCTCGACTCGAAATTAAGATTAAACTACCTGAAGGGTAACTAGAGTGTTTGATGCACCGTTTGCAACATTGGGACGGTTGCTCTCTCATATGTTTGTTGCGGAAGGCGTATCCCGTCTATGTGTTTATTCGCTTCGCTCACTCAATCAGCGCTTCCCCTGACTCTGATTCCATACACTTACATATGAATATTTACACCGTAAATAAAGAAATAAGCCTTTGTACAACATAGTCCAAACCTTTTTACTCGGCTTTGTCATTTTTGTTTTGGGGGGGGGAAGAGGAAGAAAGTAGATAACATTTTCAATAGTTAACAGAGCTTCACTAATCCTTTTATTTTAATCGTCGACAACGACGTAACTTTTAGCATGTAGTTAATGCCTCATTCAGCGTGATGTGGCTTCTCCCGGCATCACCTGGCAGGGCCACGACCCGTCCCCAAACTCCATGTGTTTTGTATGCTTTTTTTACTGGATTCTGGCAGAAAGAAAATAGCTTCTTCAATATTTAACCGAGTTTCACTATTCGTTAATTTTAATCTTTAGACAGAACCTTTAGTCTGCGGTTTAATATTGAAGTTGCATACACCTGAAACATTGTTTTATCCTTTAAGGGTTACATTTTCAGTTAATTGGCAACAATCAATCCATTTAGAATCATCGAATACCCTCACGTAGAAGCGGTTGTTGTAAGTAGTCACCGGCTTGTGAAGGCTGGTGGCTGGGGTGGCCCCGGTAGCCGGTGTCCGTTGAACACTAGCTGTTCTACAACTCGTCTTTGTTTTAATGTAGATATTAAAAAAAGTTTAGTGCAATTGCAAAAATTCTAAAAATGGGCGTATTAAAAGTTCAAAAGGCACTAAAAATGCTGATTAAAATTAGTTGTTTTACTATTAGTGGCTATTAGGGTCATTTCATGGGTACTAAAATCGCTGAAAATCAATTGTTACAGGGTTCTGAATGGCTTAGTGCGCCTTCCTTCCCTGCATGCCTTTATCTGGATTCTCGGACCCATTTTGAAGTCCAAAATCAAGCAGAGTTGAAACATGAGTGGATGCGCCACTTGGAAATGCCCTCACTGAGAGGTGTGAAAGGTCTTCTGGATTAATCAACTCCAGTCACTCCAGGCTCGATTTCGTTCCGTTTGTCAAGATGGTGATTTAGTCAACATGTTGGGATGCCGGCTTTTAACTCTGTAGTTTTGCTACCCACACTTGCGCAACCTTTTGACTTCAAGAGCAGTGGGCCTTATATAGTTTTACTTGGTAGGAAGTTACCTGTGGAATGCACATGTGCAGGGCTACACATGCGTACTAGAATCTTGTAGACATTGAAGCACGGAGACAGATGATGTCGTTAAGAGAGACAACCTCAATCTATAAAAGAAGAGATTCACCCTGTCAAGCACTCCTTCTGGCAACAGGCGTTGTTTCACGTCGTCACCATTTTGTCTGTAAATTTGAATGTAAAACTAATGTTTTGTAAAACACCTTGTAAATGAGTTCTCCTAGATTAAATGCAGTTTTATAAACTTTAAAAGCTTAGCCAATGTTTCACAATATTTATTTCCCTCAGTAATAAAACGTTTGCATTATTACAGCAACTGATCTGGTAACTTGATGTTACCAAATCGGTGTGGTTTCCTCAGCTTCTTTAACCCCCTTCCCTTGCAAGACTTACTCTGGAGTGGGGGATGGGACCAACCATTCGGGTGTGCTGACTCACTGTGTTTGGGTTATCAGAACCTCAAATGGCACACTTACGCAGTGGTGTAGAATTGTAATCTCGAAGCAAGATGTTATATTTAGTTGCGATGGTGAAAGTGTTGTTACCATGACAGCAAGGTTTCGCTACCCACGACTTCGTTTTGGTCAAATGTGTGCACTCTTGTCAATCCTGGTCAACAAGATGAATGTTTTCCCGACTAAGCAATTATACCTATCTTTTCTGAACACTCATTATTGATAGCTTCGTTAGGAGTCGGCAAAACAAAAACTGGCGTCGCCATCTGGATTCATAGTTGTTTACAGCTACTTATCCACCCAGGGCGTTCGACTGTTGGGTTGGGCCAATGCAATACGCTCGAGTTTTAGCAGCAGAGCTATTTCCGGTTGAACAGTATACGCCGTACCCAAGAAACCACAGGAGGTGACGTCACTGCTTCCAAACTAAAACAATGGCGTGCTTTTACGAGACGGTGTTCTCCTTCCGTTGGCACAATACAACAATCATGGATATTTTCAGTCGCATTGTCGATTGGACTTAAGTAGCTTAATGCGCGCTAAAACAATTTAAACGTTTGTTGCGGACCGGCTTACGTTTGAGTATTCAGCTTTTGCTTCTTCCAAAACACCACACATGTGCAAAAAAAGTCTGCTGCTACACACAGTTTGGTACTGCCAAACACAGCACACTCGATAGAGTTTTAAGAGAGCATTCGAAAGAGTCCAACGAATTACTTTAATACTTGCCTCTGCGCATTTATTACGTAGCAGATGGTCCTATACGTAAACTTATTTTTTTTTACCATTCGTTCAAAACATGTTCGTTCAACGGAAGTGACATCAACTTGAACGCGACTGATGGACTGTGGGAGCTAACTAATTGCAGCAGCTCGCAAAGGAGGTTGATTTTTACGGAATTGTGCGCATGCGCGAAGCACAGTGTATCCACTTATTCTAGATGGATTGTCGACTGACTGGATGGAGGCATCAACCGCGTTGAAAGGTGACGTCGTTTCCCTCATCAGACACTTTTGGAACGTTCTGTTGAGGTTTCTGTGCATTGAAGGTACCGAACTGTCTTCAGAAGCGTGTGTAAGGTTCGCACACAGGTTGGTCGTTTTGGAAGGACCTCCTTGTTAGTTCCGCTTTGCGTTAAATTCATCCCACTGGTCAGCAAAATCAACACCCATTGGGATGCAAAAATCAGTAAAAATGGCGCAAACCATAGCAGTCACGACGTTTTTGTGTTTGAAAAAAACGTCTGCCGTCTTGCCGATGCAATTCGCAAAAATCTCGCACTGTTCCTCGTGTTGCTGCTCTGTACTGACTTGACCGACCTTACGTAAGCTGTATGTATCAGGCATCCACGCACTATGGCTGTCATAGATGGAAATAGAAATAGAAAGAGACGATGAACTGGGCATACACCCACCCAAACGCCCAATCGGCAGATGTTAAGTGGAAGAGGTACCACCATTACGACAGTTGTTTTTTGCCGCATGAGGGAGGAAACCGGAGTACCCGGAGGAAAACCTCATGCAACGGGCGGGAAACAACCGGGGGAAAAACCCGTACACATAGATTTTTCTTCACCAGGATCGAACCCGGGTCTGTACGAAGCCAGAGTTGTCCACCTGAGACCAATAGCCTATCGAATCTGACGCCCCATGAGTGCTCGTAGCTATCCATGCACCCATTGTATTGCTTATTCTAAGATTCCCCCACTCCCCCGCCCCGCGGGCGAGAGTTCCAACCCGGGGGGGGCGGCCCCCCCCATGCACTGACGTTCCGTCGGAATGGGGTAACCCGAATTCGAACTGACAACCCAGTTTGTTCCCAGATCGCTGATCATAAATCATCACTAAACTCTCGATACGGCCACACCTTTTCTGGCCTCTCGTCCATTTCTTTGTCTTCATATGATTTAAAACGATTTGTGTATATTTATTTAATCCTTCGTTGAGCCTTCGTATTTATTTGTAATCCTTCTCCAATGCCCATGGGGCAAGCAACTCGGTCGAATGGAGCCCTGGTTAAAAACGGGTTCAGTGAATAATCTTTATGCCAGTGGAGGAGTGGCCCCATGTATAAAGGCCTTTTTCCAGTGATCCGGGGACGAACTTCCAACGAATCCGGTCATGCTACGGTACCATTTTATGGTACATCCGGCTCTGGAGAGTATGCTACTTCAGAATTTCGAGGTATTTTTTTAACGCATGAATATTTTATGTCCACTATGCCTCTAACAAAATTTGTTCAACTTAACGTACAAAAAACCTTTAAATCGTCATGAAGAAGTTATATTTTCCCGTCTTTGTTTGCTTTGACGTGGGGGGAAAGGTCAGCGCCCCGGTGACCCCCCCCCCCAACCCGGTTTCCAGCGCCACGGTTTAATATCTTGCTTAGTATAATACTGCCACGTTACTCGACATTTTTTTTCTAGTGTATACCAGAAAGTTGCGGCAACTGGACGTGATGCCTCTTTGACGTCTAATCATCTTAATTTATAACAATTGCGTTACGAAAGCGGTGTACAGTTACACCCGTAGCCGACATCATTGGCACAGAGAACAGCGACCTAGACATCGCAACCCAAAACTTGGCGCCATCTAGAAATCGTCAATGAAACCAGTGAGTCTCGAAACATCTATTGATTGGTAGTCGAGAGCGCTGGACTTAAGAGCAACGGCCGAGCAAGTATTTTCGAGGCCATGACCCTTGTCTTAAACTGATAGTACTGTAGTTTGTTCCACGTTACGTTCGCAGGAAACTGACTGTATGACGAGGCCATGTTTTCTTGCACTCCGAGTGCAAAAAACGTGTGGGTATCACACTTGTAGACTCTACACAGTTGCTGTTAGAGTCTGCGAGTGGGATATTTACGTGATTTTTGCATTCGTAGTGAAAGGAAACGAGGCGTCATACATGCAGTTTCCCGCAAACATAATGTGGAACAAACTATAGAATATAAAAGAATTACCCATATTTTTGGTTCTGCTACCAATACCAACAATATCAGCCAATCCGATGGCTTCTAAATACAGATAAACACTGGGAGAAGCAAACTTCGGGTAATTGAATCATCGTGCAGCATGCACGGGCCCAGCTAGTTTTATAAATAAATAGATAATAAATAAATAATTTTATTGCATGACATTGCTCCAAGTTTCAATGAAACTTGTGTGAGCTACAATAATTTACATAAATAATAAATTAACACATTATTGTGCGTGCAGCGTAACTTGAGTCCTGCAGGTATTTTATGAGCGGCTACACCTTCCTGGAGGGAGCGGCTTTCATCGACGGCCGCCATTGTTTTTGTAACCATCTAGGATATCAACAAGGTGCTCTGCTATCGAAAACATACAATCGATTATCTGTATTCGTTCTGGGGCGAACTCAAGATAGGCCGCGGACACTATAGTACAAAATTAACACATTAGTACAAAAAACAAAAAGTACAGTACCAAAATGCATAAAAACATACTTAAAACTACGAAAAAAGAGTGGGGGAAAAAGGGGCGCCTTAATCACAAAACACTGAACAATAATAAATCGGGGACAGTAGTCAAGTCTCAAAAGAAATGGCTTAAGGTTGCAGTCATTTATCAGTCTCTTAAACACGTTCACCGAGGATGCCGAGACAAGACAGTCGCTATAAGTGAATTCCACACTGGCACCGACCTAAGGGAGCCAAAAAGTGGCGTGACGTCATTTGCGTATGACCTCCATTACTTTGCATACAAAAATCAAAAATTTACATCCAATCGGATGTAAATACAATACAAGTCTGTGGCTCCTATACGGGAGCCGAAAATTACGAGATTCCATAACTCATCCAAAGCTACACACGCAGTCTTTAGTCAAGACTGAAGAAGTCCATTTTGGACCAAATGTGGATCGTCAGTAAGTGTAGTGCTAAACACGGAATTTATTATTTTAAAAATCTGTAAGTCGGGAAATCGCAAGGTAAAATGTTAACAAAACCGTCTGTTTTAAATACTGGCCTCATGAGTACACACGAGGAAAATGCAAACCCAGGACTTCCCTCATACTTGATGGTCGGGTGGCTCTAACCACTGTACAACTGGAACGGTCCCTGGCTGCAGGAGCCACTGGAATTACGAAGAAGTTAATACTAATTTTACTTTCTTATTGCTTACGTTATTTTATTAAGAAAATTGGAAATAAGCCAATAGCGAAAATCATACATTAGAAATAACGTAGTTCAGTAAGCCACCTTTATGCACTTACGTTTCGTCGGAATGGCATGACCCGGATTCGAACCAGCAACCCAGTTCCACCGCCCCCCGGCGCCCCCCAGATCACTTGCATAGCGCCTTAATCGCTATGGCCACATCCTCCACTGACTAGTGTATGATTTTCGCTATTGGCTTATTTCCAATTTTCCTTAATATTATTTCCAGCGATTTATGTCTATTTATTACGTTATTTTATAACATGGAGGCTAAGTTGTACGTTGCTTTCCCACCGTGTGTGTGTGTATTTGTTTGCTTGTAACTGTCAGGTCAACGCTGATTAAGGGTGAACAGCTTCTAAGCTCTGCTGAAACTTGCAGCCAAGGTCCGTCCTGGTAGCACAGTAGTTAATTCCCGGCCTCTTCTGTGGAAAGTCGAGGGTTCGAGTCCCAGCTGGGGCAATTGTCTTTTCTATTTTAATATAATGTATGAAAGTCAGAAAAGAGCGCATATAAACACGGTTTTTCGGTTACAACTCAACGCCATTATCAAATGCAATTGAAAGGTAAAATCACAACAACTTGGGCTTTCAAGGAAGCACTACATCCATTTTCACATGAATAGAAAGCTAGGGGTTTGAACCGTTTTTGATTACCCCAAGCCCGGTGCCGTCTAGGTGAAGATGGGTGTTGCGCTTCTCCAGTGCCGTAACTAGGGTATTACGCCGAGGGGGGCAACACTAGCCATTTAGCCGAATGGTGTTTGGGGGAGCGCTGGGAGTTCCCTCAGCGCCCGGAAGCTGACGCAATTTATCTATTTTCCGGCATTTTTTGGCCTTGTAAAGTGCCGTAGGAAACATTTTTATAAACTCAGTTTTGCTGACTGCATTATACGCATAAATAAAATCTGTAACGCAAATCTTTCAGTTTTTCATACTAGATACTTATTTTTTATAAATAACATACGTTTCAGGTTTGCCAAGGTCTTTTCAGCCACGCAAAAAGTGACTCGGCCGATTTGCCGATTAAGCCTTCAAAATCTTGTGTAGGGGGCGAATCGCCCCTTTTCCTCCTCCCCCCCTCCCCCCCACTAGTTACGCCACTACGCTTCCCTGTACCCGTGACTTTTGTGCGTCTGATTTTGCCTTTAATCATACTATTGATAATGGCCTGTCGTGGTACAGTGTTTATTTACGTAAACTTTTTTTTCTTTCAAATTAGTGTATTTTGTATTCGCACAATGCGAGCGAGTCGTTAATGCAGACTTTCCTTCGGTATTTATTGATTGCTTTATTAATTGTTCCCCCCCCCCCCCCCCCCCCCCCCCCCCCCCCCTTTCTATGGGGGCAGTACATGCGCGTGCTAGCCATGCTTTGCTGTATTTTACCACTTGACCTTCACTGATAGGTCTTCAAATGTATACGTAGTTATCGCGTTCGGTCAAGAGATGGAGCCGCACTGTGGTGGCCTTGCTGTGGCGCTCGTTCGAATCGAAACCGAAAGTTCAGAGATCCTAGATTTGGTCATGCATATTATGTAGCTGGTCGAGTTCGATGACATTTTTTTTTCAAAGTGAAACCGAATGTGTTGACAGATGGATCTACAGAGTGGCGTTAGGCCTATGGCTTGACAGGGGTGGGTTGGTGCGCTTGAAATTCGGACGCATGCTCCGTATATATTTTTATGTAAGTTTATTTAATTTTGCTACTTAAAAGGCGCCTTTTTACCTTTTCAACTCCTAGATGCAGCACCGCAGAATCTTCGAGCAATATAAAGAAAATAGTGGTAAATTAAAAAAAAAAAAAAACAACATCTCGCAACAGGGCCGCGAATTTTCATAACTAAAATGAGATCACGTGACCCACGTCAGCCTATTGGATGACGGAGAATCTGGAACATGGTTGCTGTGTTTAGAAAATGGGCAACGCTATCGAAGTGGTGAACTGGCACTTTTAAACTAGTCTCAACGCTCGCGAATGAAGCCTGCCAGTCTGTGCCAGCCGAAGTTGTGATTTCACAAGGAATAGAGCTTAATTTCGTTTTAATTCCCTCTTCTTTTCTGTCCATTTCGGTTTTCTTATTTCTCTGTTCGTATCGCTTTGTTGGCCTCTATATATACGTTTGCAACGGCTTTGTCTCCAAAACTTCACAGGCAGTGTTACAACGAAGGAGCAGTTTTTTCAAGGCCAATTGTCTTCACCATTGGTCTTTACTGGGGATGGTCCGGTTTCGTTTTTTGACTTCGGTTCCGGCTTCGGTTTTCATGCCCACAAACCCGCAGTTTCGGTTTCGGTATCGGTTTTTGCCATCCTCCACCCCATCCAGATATTTCGAGTTTTTTTTCTTCTTGTAACACTAATTTTACTAGCTTCTAGGCCGCTCCTGCTTTCACTTCCAGGAGCGTCCTAGACTATGGGTCTAGCTGTGGCGTCATTTTGCTCTACTATTTTCTCTTTAAATGACCAAGAGCTTTGCTGTGAAATATACGTAGAAAATGATAATTATTACAAAATTTCAAAACAACAGATCAATCTTTGATTTTTCGAACACCGTATGAAAAACTGACTCAAAATTCGAATCGGTTTCGATTACGGTTTTCAGTAAAAATCGAAAATTCTGTTTCGGTTTCGGTTACCGACCCATCCCTAGTCTTTACTCTCATTTCTTCAAAAATCACTGTCATTTGTTTATAGGATATATCTCAATTCTCTTGCATACTGACATAAAAAATATTGTGTTGCTTTCTAAGTTATGTATTTGCAAACTGCTAAATATTAATATCATACTATTTAGTGTAGCCTATTAGCTGCTGGATTATATGTGCAGATTTGCAATTATGTATACATCTGTAAATCTGTATGTAAATGTGGAGTTCTAAGAGCATATCGTGTCGCGTTGGAGCCAAGTGTATACAAAGGCACTTCAGGCTATGTGCTGCCGTTAAAGTGGCACTTTCACCGATTGAAAAACGAACGAAAATACCATGGCGCCATCTAGCAGTAGTGATATTGCCAGCCTTTATAGCGTGCACGGAAGTTCACTGGGACCCACCAAATGTCCACTCAATAATTAAGGAGATTATGCCTTGTTTGTTTCGTTAAAAGAAATGGCGTTGTGCATTCCTTCGCTTGATGCAAGCAAGACCTAGATACTGCTAGAGAGCGCTACATGTTGCCAGATTCTGCAGGCTTTCAATTGGTGATAGTGCCACTTAAGTCATCGTCCTACGGTTACCACTATAATTAATTCGACAGTAATACGCTCACTGAGCACATCGCAAATATACAACACCCAATACGCAACAAGTAGGACTCTCACTACAGTACTCTGCACTGACCTCTGTCGGAAGTGCAAGTGAAGAGTATTTCACGCAAGACAGCACATCTGACCTTCACAGACACATGTTCGAGGGTCACGGTTTCAAGCTAAGTGATCCTGCTGTAGGACTCGGCTTCAGGAGACGTTGTGAATGACTGGGTGATGTTTGTATGGCTTTGGACAGTTTTGAGGGACGCCTTGAAAAATATGTCACAGAAAGGGATGTATTGCGAAGCTGCATCGACGACTGTCAAAGTTCACAAGCTAAACTAAAGTAAACCATTTAGGCCTATTTGTTTAATGACATAGTTTCAATGTAGTCCTTTACTTGTAAGCGATTTGAAACTGTAAATGTTTTTGTATCTACAGGACGGCCATTAGGACAAGGTGCTTTCGGACGGGTCGTCAAAGCTCAAGTTACCGGACTTCTAGAAGACAAAGAAAAGCCCTTAACAGCAGCTGTCAAGCTCATGAAAGGTTAGGTTGATGTTTTTCTTTTCAAAATCAGTACGAACGATGTTTGTTCCCTTAAAATTGTCTTGAGTTTATGGCGTAGACTTTCCATTACAAATGATCAGGATACAGCAAACTGGATGAAGGGCGAGGAGTAGCCATGGACTGCATTTTTTAACACGCCTATAAGTTGATACCAACAATATCTCCAAAATTACCTATCTGAGCAAGGGTAACACGCACTTGCTGGATGCAGTTTAGCTCAATACTTAACAGCATGCGTGCAGCTTTTGGTGCCGAACTGTACCCAACAGACGTGAGTTGCACTGTATTGGATTATTGCTTGAAAGGCATTGCAGTTTTTGGGCTTTAAAGTAATAGTTTCATAATTCAATAACTATTTCGCCAGTTTGGATGAAATGTTTTGCAATGACGTTGTTGAGTGGCCATCTTGCAACCTCCCCTCCCCAAAGAGGTAAAATTAATACTGCATCTGAAGGGGTGGGAGTAGGGGTTAACCCCCCAAAAAACCCAAAACGCGTGAAACTCGTGTCATTTTGCGGAATTCTTGGACTTCTTCAGGAATGTGTTCTTCCATTTTGCCGGCAGGTATGGGGTTGAGGTACTGACCTCCATTACAATCGGTACTGTGTTACTGGTTCCTGGGGCATTCGTTACGCGTGGATGCTGCATATGTTCATGATTTGCGGTGTAAATATAACTACCTGTCTCTTACAGATCCTCTGTGTATGAGCTAGCGATAGACCATACTGGGTAGCATTACGCCAAAATAGAGCCGACATTAACGTAGCTCTGCCTTGCAATGTTATTTTAAACTGAGTCTATTGGTAACTCCGTGTTGTAATTTTAATGTCGACGTTAACGTATCTCGGCCACGTAGAATTTTAAACGGGACTACTTTTTTTGAGCAGTTGCACGTACTCCCCTTTCACGAGTTTATGAATACCTCGATTCTCATTTTGACTAAACTATAGTAACTTACTTTGTTACATGATGTTATGGTTTTGAGGCTGCAATGCAGTGCAAGAAGTGACTCCAAAAATGTTTTACTATTACACATTTCAGAACGAGCAGACCTGTCGCATCAAAAAGCCCTTCTTCAGGAACTGAAGATAATGATCCACCTGGGACGTCATCCTAATATTCTCAATTTGCTGGGAGCGTGTACGAAGAATTTACATAAAGGTAAAACAGTGCAAGAAAAATTATCTTACTTGAAAAAGTATTTTTTTCATTTTGACTAACGAATGTTGATAGTTTTATATTCCAGTGTTACATTACGTAATACTGTTACTTATTGAGTTGAACTAGAAGACTATTTTCTCATAATGTGATTATAAATTGCATGTGGTCATAATTTGTTGTGCATTTATTAAAAATGGATTAAGTAAGTCATCAAGGACTAGCTGTGCACCCCCGGCGTAACATACTAGCTGTTTCCTGCATGCGCAAATGATATACTTTACTGGGTTGCATGAATTGAAAAAGACCGCCTATGGGCCCCAGTCCCCCCTCGGTCCCCCCTCCCCCACATTCCCCCATTTTTTAGTATGATTTCTCCTCCTACAGCCTGTCTAGTACCCCCTGTTCCACCATCCCCTGCCTCCCTCCGTTGTGTGGTCTGAATACCCCTTTCATCTTCATTCCGAAACTCCTGCTGTTTGGGCTTCTTAGGAAAATGAATAGTGTCCCTTTCCCCGCATCCCCCCCCCCCACCCATTGTGTGGTCTGTTTACCACCCATCCCTACTCCTCTTACCTTGGAACACCTAATGTTTGATCTTCTTAGGAAAGTAAATAGAGTTTTTAATAGCGACACTTATTGTCACTTATAGTTAGGTGATCGTTACTGCACCAACTTTGAAACTATTCAAGTCGGCTCCAATAGCCAGCATTATTGAAGCAAGCAATATTTTGTTTGTTACTGATTGTTGTAGGGCACATCTGTTCACATTGTCCACCGCTTGCTCTTTTCCTTTGCTTCCGTGCCAAGAATCCGTGGTTTCCATTAAAAATCATCAATTTTTATCCGGTGTTCATTTTAACAAGTGAAAATTCAATCATATAACCCCCTTTTTTACGGCACACTTGACGTTTTTGTTTGTAATATATATAGATACCTGAAAATGATTTAATTAGGACGCTTCTGCACTAGTACTTTTGCACAAACCTACAGCTAACCAATTTTAAGAACATTTGTACTGATGTTGAACACACAACAGTGGTTCTACTGGGAACCATGAATGAAGAATTGAAAATGTGACCAGTCGAGCTCTCTGAACCATGTTTAAAAAAGATTTTAAAGAGTGTGGTTACTGTCATGCACTAACGACGGTGCCACTCTCACTAGCGCAGTACCAGAATAAAAACATGAATTGTCACAAGAGGTGATAAGAATTGTATTGTAATACGAATTGACAATTTGTTACCAGAAAGCTGAAGGATCTGTAGTGTTGAATGTTGTTCTAGATGAGAAGTGGCACAACGCACATGATAATATCAAAATAAAGGTAAACCAGACGATTTACTCTGAGGGTCATGTCGCATGTAAAATGACGTCAAAACAGTAAAATACTGCAACTTATTACCGGTTTTCCAGTGTTTATATTCTAGGATTGTAAGAATATGATGTTATTATTTACAGCCATTTATCATTGTTCGTGATCGTATAAATCGTTTTCGCTCATTTTTACTTTTGAAATATGTTTCCAGGGGGCGTCTTAGTGGTGGTCGAATATTGCAGTCAAGGCAACCTTCGCCACTTCTTGCTTCACCATCGCGACGTGTTCGTCAACCAAGTAGACCCTAGAACAGGAACCATCATGGCTAATGCCAGTTTCATGTGGCTCGTCGATGAAGATTCTTCGGGACCAAGAAACAAAAATATGTCTGGGTAAGAAAATACCTCGATGTAGTGTAGCGATTATTGGTGCGCACTACGGTTCCTCACTACCAATACCACAGGTAAGGTAGGAGCTATCAAATATTACATGGGGTCATTTATGGTATTCCTGTTTACACTAAGCTGATAGGTAATGAGGAATAAGTCATGGTTCAGTCTGCATGATGTTTTTAATTATAAAAGTAAGATCTTTGGAAGGCTCAGGCTCGTCTGACTAACACCGACAACTCTTAGTCTTTGCTTAGGGCCCTAATTCGGAATGCCAAGGAAAGAAGGCTTAGAAGAAGTGGAATCTCCTTGGAAGCGAAGATATATAGATCAGTGGACTGCTTCTCCACGCGCGTCCTTTCGAATTTTTGTTAACAAATCGTGATGTGAGAACTTGTTTTTCCTCCGTGTTGTGAGTGTATTTCTGAAGGAGGACAACGGTATTTCCTCCGAAAATTCAAGTAGAACTGTGAACTGTGTTCTTCCTGGTGGTTCAGGTGTGATTTTGTTTCTTGAAAAGTAGGCTTACTTAGGGTTTGATAGAATTGGGACTGCATTCGGGTTGTAGTTTGGTTTGGGTGGTATAATCTAGCATCTATGGGGTTGGGGTTGCTCTGTAACACAAGCAATAGGATTGGATTGGTTTGACTTTATATTTGGGACTCGGGGGCAAAAGGGAAATATTTCTAATTAAATTGGCTGAAAACTACCCTGTGGTGTTGTTCGAAGGGATGATCGTGGCAGAATCAATTCTATTTTGGTTCACCCCCTAATTGTTGAGAGCACCAGGTCGAAGGACAATTGAGCTCAAGCCAGGAAACCGTCATGAAGCTTTCCATTCGTATCTGGACTTTGATATTTTGTCGTATTGTGTATTCCTACATACTGGTATGGAAGGGGCCAACTAAACCATGGTCTATCGATCCTATTTCCTTCAGTAATGGTCTGTTCACTCCAATTGTGCATGCTTCGGAAAACTGACTTCTGACATGGAAGTTTTCAGATGGCGCTACTGGTATATGGTGTCATAGAAAGCTGGCCATTTACAATGTGAATGTAAATTGCCAAGTAATAGCATTCTAAAAAACCAAAGGTAATGGGATAGACAGACCATGACTAAGCATAAAAGTTACTACGACATCAGTACTTTATACATGTTGATTAATCGCACGTGGCCGTCTTCTGAAGCTTACTGATAGAATGGGCATGTTAATAAAGGAAGTGTGTTTGTTAGAAAGTTGGTGAATGGCTGATGAATGGCCATTTCTAATCCGAGCCATGTCCTTCAGATGATGCATAAGTTCCTGAAGGTAGCTTAATATACTCGTACGATATTTCTAATTCATAAGGCATCACTGTTACAACTGCATCTTGGCTGGGTAGTTCCCCTGTGAGCTATTCTTATACTGAGCCAGTTTTTAAAAAAGGTTAACAATGTCAAAGTGTGCCTACCTATGAACTCGCAATAAATTTAGCTGCGTACGTAAAAGGGACGCAAAGTAACGGGTACGACACTGGTCAGAAACAGAGAAGCCCTCAAGAGATAAACATGTAAAATACAACTATGTTTCAGGAATCACAATTCCCGTCATCAGGTTTAAAATTACAAATAAAAATACATACCAAAATCTCGGCAGGTATCTGCCTATAGTCACACCGTTTTTTAAAAGGCATAATGCGTACGAAATTAAACGAGTGCGAGTAAAGGAGAGTGAGTGAAAACCCCTGAAATTTTCCCTCGAAAGGGCAAAAAATCAGAGGTGAAGTAGCATACGTCTTTCCCCTTTTCAGGGAAAATTTCAGGGTTTTTACTCGCTCTCTTTTACTCTCACTCTTTCAATTTCGTACGCGTTATGCCTTGTAAAAACTGGCGTGACTAGGCAGACACCTGCCGAGATTTTGGTATGTATTTTTATTTGTAATTTTAAATCTGATGACGGGAATTGTGATTCCCGAAACGTCATTGTGTTTTACATGTTTAGCACTTGAGGGCTTCTCTCTTTCTGTACGTAAAAGGGAGGTGGTTGTGAAAGTAACGGGGTATGATTGTCCTACCACCAAGGCTAGACCCGCTAGGAACACGTAGGACCTTGATGGAAACGCCAACCAATGGGAAATATGGTGGATGGTAAGTATACCATAGATAAAAATAAAAATGTTTGAAAGCGAAAAATTGCTCTGAACAACTGATGTCAATCAACTATGGACACTGTTATTTCTCTCCTGGTTTATTTCCGACTTACCTTTAGGCTACGTCACTCACAGCGATTTGTGTATATGTATATACCTACCCAAAAGTAGTATAACAGAAGTTGCCAAGTTTCCAAAACTGGTCGGCCTTCAAAAGTAGGGATCTCATTCAACTGGAAAAAAGGTCACCAAGGTTTATCCTACAGTATTAACAAGCAAACTTGGTGGGTTGTTGTCTTCTTTGTTTTTCACAGCAGGAGTGATCAAAGTTTTCTGTAAATATAATTGCGTATATGTCATTGTGAAAGCCATAGGATTGTACAGTTTCAAGATCAACCGTTCATTGGTTGATTGATATCACTACCATCAAAGGCCAAGTCTCTTTGGAATCTTGGTGGCTTCTCTTATACTGGTTTCGGCTTTTGGTGAATGTCACAACTTTCATAAGACTTAAACTGCACGAATCACCATGCCAGCCTTCATCTACACTTTCACTGGAAGAACGATGATATACTATATGCAGTTATGTTAAAGTGATTAAGAAGACGCACTATACTTTGTTCCACATTATGTTTTCAGAAAACTGACTGTATGATGCCACGTTTTCTTCCACTACGAGTGCAAAAAATCCGTGAACATCCCATTCGTAAACTCTAACAGTAACTATGTTGAGTCTACAAGTGTGATATTCACATGTTTTTGCACTGTTAGTGCAAGGAAACGAGTCGTCATCTAGTCAGTTTTCTGAAAACATAATGTGGAACAAACTATAGCAGAAGAGACTTCTACTGGGTAGCTAGCACAACTTTTATAGGACTTTTACTACTTCTATACTTTCACCTATAACAAAGTTGCTTTGTTGCACAATGAAAAAGCGCGCCTTGCACGGTGAAATAAAACCAGTGCAGCTAACCTACCTACCCTCTAACATCGTCAAACATTTAGTGCTGTATTGCAGAGAAAATAGAGAGAGAATCAACCAGACGTATAATTTGGTATACTACCAATGTTTCGTCGTGTTTTTTTCAACGAAGGGATGCTCCTTTTTTTTTGCTAATTGATTGGACCGTGGACTGCATTTTGTTTTCAACTCTTCTTACAATAAAAAACATCAATCTGTTAGTGAGCGGCTATTTGCAAAACCAATGTTTTCTGACAGTTAAGTAGGCTACTGAGACGATAAGTGTATAACTCTAAAGCATGTTGTATTCTACTGCTATTCTACTGTCTTCTACTGTTATTCACTCAAACAATGTTTACAGCAATAATTTTGCACTCCCCGCCACTTAAGGCCCACACGCTTTTGGCTGCAACCGCCATTTTTAGTCAAAGACATTTCCACATACGACTTTTTACGTGTGTGCAAAAACTTATATTTGCCATCTTTCCCTAACAAGCCGCACAGGGTCCTTATACCTTATAAGCATTAACATAGGATCTGTGACTTAGCCATCTAAGTTAGTTAGCTAGTTAGTGCTAAAGTTACTGCAGCAAATCTATGTTTTCCCAATTACGGCCTGCGCAAGCGGGGCGCAATTATTTTTCCTAATTAAGAGCATGTATCATTAGGACATGCCTGGGGCACTACTGCATCAGTGTCAGGCAACACCTGTGGTTCTCTGATGTAAATTTGATTTGCTGCGCATATATTTTTCTTTGCAGATACGACAAGAAACTCTTCTCTGCCCAATCAACAATTTGTGAACACACGGTTGATACAGACATGACTAACCTGAGCCAAGCAGATGAACAGGAACAACAAATGTCGGACAATTCTTGGGATGCTATATCTACGACGGGAGGAAATAGACGGAATTCAAGAACAAAGAAACGGCAACTGACCACGTGTGATATCCTATGCATGGCCTTTCAAGTTGCCAGAGGGATGGAGTACTTAGCCTCGAAAAGGGTATAATGAAATCTGCTAACATTGAAAACTACCCTGAATTATTATTTAAAAGTAATAAGACAAATGTAATTCAGCCCTACAAACTGTTGGCCAGGTATAGGATAATTAGCACTTCAGGGAGGGAATTGCTAATTCAGCCAATCACATGTAGAGATCACCAGGATTTTTTGATCACTCCTCACCCTAGGGGAAAATATTGCTGATCTTTCCCTAAATCTATACACAACCCTTGTTTTTCTAAACTTATCCAACCCTACCTTTCCCTGAACCTATCCAACCCTGGTTTTTTCCTAAACTTAACCAACCCTTGTAAAGAAACACCCATAACAGTTTAATTTCTCTTTATCTATCCAACCCATGTTTTTCCCAAAACTATCCAACTCTTGTTTTTCCTAAACCTATCCAACCATTGTCATTCCCTAAACCTATCCAACCCTGGATTTTCCTAAACCTATCCAACTATTGTCATTCCCAAAACTATCCAACTCTTGTTTTTCCTAATCATATTCAACCATTGTCATTCCTTAAACCTATCCAACCCTGGTCTTCCTAAACCTATCCAACTATTGTCATGACCTAAACCTATCGAACTCTTGCTTTTCCTAAACCTATGCAACCACTGTCATTCCCTAAGCTATCCAACCCTTATAAATAAACAACCAGCACTGCAGTTTCATTTTTCTTCATCTATCCAATCCATGTTTTTCCTAAAACTGTCCAACCCATGTTCTTCTTAAACCTATCCATCCCTGGTTTTGAACCTTTCGAACCATTGTTTTTTTCCTAAACCTTTCCAATCTTTGATTTTCGTGAAGCTAGTAAACCCTGGTTTTCCTAAATCTTTCCAACCCCGGTTTCTTTAAACCTATCCAACCATTGTTTTTCCGTAACCCGCCGTACCTTTTTTCCTAAATCTTGCCGACCTTGGGTTTCCTAAACCTATTCAACCCATGTTTTTCCTGTTTTCCCTAAACCTCTCCAACCCTGGTTCTTTTAAACATATCCATCACTTGTTATTCTATTCCTATCGTTCTGAAGTTTGTCTAAAACACTTTCTAAAACTTGTCATAGCTCATCAAAATTGTTTCTAGTGACGCGATTTATTTTCCAATCCCTCAGTGACATCACGGCTGAAGTATCGGACTCCTAGTAGGCTCATTGAGGCTGCATTCTGTTTAATCCACTGATTAAGGTGGCGAAAACCTGCAGTTTTTCTTTGCTAGGATTATTTGTGTAAATATAACAAATGGTGGGGATTGTCATCATACAGATTGTCCCTCACTAAGGTAAATGAAGGTAGCATCACTGCTTGGCAACCCCCTTGGCAATGCAGGTGTAACGTACGTGTTATGGTCAGCATACGTTGTTCAACGCTTCATTCGTGACATTGGCTTCCTTTTTACAAATCGATGAATCATCAAGTACATTCTAAAACGCTTGATGTGTAACTTTTTTTATCAAAGTGCTTAGTTGCTTAGTTGCTTAGTGCTTAGTGTTTAGTTGGTTACTTATTATGTACATTTGCAAATTTGCTAACTTTACCACTGACTTTGGTGTCGGCTAATTGATATCGTACATGGGGTTTGGAGAATTTGAAACACGTTACAATTTTAGAAAGTCTGAACTGACTGTAGTTTATCTTTATCCAAGTGTATATGCAGATGAAGCATTTTTACTAACATGGGTGTTTTGGATCTGTCTTCTTTGAATGTTCATGTAGCTTGTCCATCGAGATTTGGCTGCCCGTAACATATTGCTGACGGAAGACAACATCGTGAAGATATGTGACTTTGGTTTGGCAAAAGATTTATATAATTCTACTATATACAAGAAGAAAGGCAATGTAAGCATAGAATTAAAAAAAAATACCCATTGACCTTGGAGTACATATATTTTAACACATCCCATGATCTATTTTTTATTTCTAGGGTCCATTGCCAGTAAAATGGATGGCATTAGAATCAATAAGGGACCGTGTATTCTCTTCCCAAAGTGATGTGTAAGTATTTCTCTTTTAGTATTGCTGCCCTAACAGTAGAAAGCATTCGGCCAATACGAAATACTGTAAAATTCTAAATGCACCTAGCACGTGCTGTGCCGGCCAAGACCGAATTAGGTGTAGTCCTTGCCAGCCCATTTTAGATTTCACGTTTAAAAATTTTTATCGGCCGTGTTTACACCCATCCAGCTGGAGGAGTGAGTGGGACAGTTTTTAACCCTTAGCTGAAGGATTGAATAGGGGATCAACACGAGGAAAAGAGGTTTTTTTTTTTTGTGCTGGAAGGAGAATTTTACGTGACGATTATCTGCTGGCCCACTGGCCTGGAAACAAGTGACTGTCATGCACTGTCAACTTTAGCGGCGTGAAATCAGTAAAAATCCGAAGAGTAAATTAGTAACGGGCATCTGTAAACCTGGACTTTCAAACTGTACTTCTTCCACCTTCAATGTAGTAAGAAAGCAGATTCGCATTGGAGAAAAAAATGCATATACGTATGTATTCAAATTAATGCCAACGTCTTTTTCAACTGCTATTGTTATGTCTGGCACATTAGTTGATAACGCTAATCTTTCTGTAACTTTGTTCCTCCTTTTTCAAAGGCGATTTAAAAAAAAAACGAAAATTATTTCTTTGCAATGGAACTTCCATTACAGACTCTTAACGCTACATACACAGGAGGATTTTTACACTGTGGAAAAAATTTATTACACGACATCAAGAATTTATAGGGTTTGGGAGGAGAATTTGTAATTCTAAAAAGACCCTATTGAAACATGTTAGATTCGTCCCTATTAGTTCCGTTAGAGTTTTCAGAGGGCGCCACGTGTTCCAAATAGTAATTTTTGCTCATTTTTCAGCCCAAATCTAAAGTAAGCTAAATTACAACCAAGCTAGGGTAAATAATAATTAAATACAAGCTAGTTTTGTTTAGTTTCGTTTAATTTTAGGCTAAAAACTGAGTAGAAATTCCCATATAAAACACATGGCGCCCTCTATAAACTAAGGCTGAACTACTACGAAAGTACCAAGATGTTTCAGTATGGGTCTCGGTCTCAAATTCTCCTCCCCAACCCTATAAATTCTTGACGACATTAATACCTAACACCTTGAGCAACCGGCTGCTTTTTTTTCGATTTTCTTTATTTTATTTTTGTGTTTTAAGCAAAAGCCTTAGGGTAAGTGCTTTTTTTCTAAAGTTAGGCAAAATAGTTTTATTGCAGTTTTGTGTATTGTAATCAGTAAATTCTGTTGTATTTTCCAGTTGGTCATTTGGAATAGTTTTGTGGGAACTGTTTACTCTTGGTGGAAATCCTTATCCAGGAGTGGAAGTCGATGAAGAATTCTTTCAGAAACTTGTCAAAGGTTATCGGCTAGGGAAGCCGGATTTTGCTAGTTCAGACATGTGAGTTTTTATTCAAAACCTACAGGCAACAAATTTCACAAAAATGTGCTCATACAATGGGACTTTTTGTAAGGGCTTGTCCTGAGAAGTTCTCAAGCAGGACTAACCTTCCACCATAACTAAACCCGATAATTTTTCGTTCACGACACGTTTTATTTGGCTGAGGCCTAATGTATTTAAAATTTACAGTTTATTAGATTATCACGACATTTGTCTATTTTGAAAGAGGATGCTTTAGCTCCATGGTGACCGATTTCCCGTGTTAGTGTTGCGAGAGTAGTTGGACAGTTATATCAGACAAGGGGAAGTCCAGCTCCATCTTTCAAACAGATAGTTGGAAATTCACCATGTAAAGGGTAAATTAGACATGCATGCTGCCTAAAAAAAGGGGGGGGGGGGGCTGTATGTTTTGAAGCGCTGTATTTTTAGCTTCACTTTCCAAATGATAAAAATGGGACAAAAGAGAGAAACAGCTTACAATCTGGTCATCACATGGCAGACAATAAGCTAATCATATGGTTTTCACACGGCAAGTCATCACAATAGCAGTTGGTCATCACACGGCAGGTCATCACAATCTCTGTCTACTGCCATGTTATGATCCACCCGCAACTTGCTGCTTTCTTTTGCCCCAATTTCATTATTTGAAAAGTTAATCCAAAGCTGTATTACTTTGTAGCATAAGACACTGTTTTTACCCGTTCTGGCCGTTTAGGCCTCAACCAAGTAATGTAGGCCTAAACAGAGGCAGATGCGACCAAAACATATGCTGTGTGCTGGGAGTAGGCTACTCATTACTCATTCTGTATAGGGCACTTGTGTCGATAAAAGGTCTCGCCCCAGCACATAAACCCCCAAATTAACTGAAGATATTAGATTTTCAAGTCTATTATGTAAATTACCTCATTTAATTATTTAATTAATAATTGGTCGAAATTGATTAATTTTGTTTATGCAGGTTCAGTTAGCTTACGATCGGTTTAAAGTAGACCGCAGTGCTATACATTGGGTTCAAAAGTTGTGTCGAGATGCTGTTATTGTGTGTTTGCTTGACATAGCTTTGCTTCCGGGCATAGTGAAAGGTGTTCGATTCCAGAGTTAAGATATTATGTAAACATTCGTCTTGGAATCCCGGGTACTTGAAAATGGATTCATTAACCATGAAAATCTTTTTAAGCAACTGTGACAACAAACGAGGCCATTCTCACATGCGCAGTACATCTCGGAACCAAAAAAAAGCCAAATGCTTGAAAGAGCCGCAGCCATAGTTCCACTTTGTGGATTCTTATTTTTATTACATAACTCAAAAGTGCTTTTTATTCTTTGTTGATGTTATTCCATATTTCCAACAGCTATGCAGTCATGCGTGATTGTTGGAAACCAGAGTCCAAGGACCGGCCAACATTCTCAGAATTGGTTGAAAGGATAGGAAGCCAGCTAGACGAAAACATTAAGAAGGTGAATAAATTATTACTACTTTTTTATTTATATCACTCAACAAGACGGGCAGATTGTAGCAAACCTAACTATTCAAACTGTTGAGATGCCATATCAGCCCCAACTTTCTTTAAAAGCAGTTTATAGTGTCTGTGGCCCATCTTGAGTTCGCCCCAGAATGAACACAAATAATCGATTGTACGTGTTTGGTCGCAGAGTGCCTTGTTGATATCCAAAGTAGCTACAAAAAACAATGGCGGCCGTCGGTTAAAGCCACTCCACCCAGGAAGACGTAGCTGATCACAAAGTAAGTGCAGGACTCAAGATACGCCGCGCACACTATAACCACATTCTATAACCACACTATAACCACGTGCTTCTAAAGCAATTCCTTAAATGACTACTTTTCTCCCTTATAATCTAGCTGCCATTTGCAGCACTGCATGAATTGGTCACGTTTCTTTTCCTTGTTTCTTGCAGTGCTAGATGCATCTTGCAGCAACAAAGTCTGCAGGTTCTAGGTTCTAACTTAGCTGCAGAAACAATATGGCAAGAATCCGACATAAAAAATAATTCGATCTTCTAGTGCAAAAACGTGTTTATTATAATCTGAGTGTATAACTGAAACACATGTAGGCCTATAAAATACATTTAAAGCATAGGATTCAGTAATAGGATATAATAAAGCCTTGTTACTGTATTTCATGTGGCGTATCGTGAGTAACTGAGCAATGACTACAAAAAGTATCATTTTGAAGTTACAATTCTTTGCAAAGCCATAACCATAATATATACAGGGTGACTCATTAAGTACAGAAAAATGTGCCTACAAAATGTAGGCTCATAAAAATAGGCCTGTACGATGTAGGCCTGTATACTTGTATTTCTTGTGGGTGTGAGCGGAAATCCTCCCCTTCTCCATTCACAGTCATTTATGGCGGTCTTTCTACTGGTACACTAAAATAGGGTACATAGCTTAGAGAAATCTAGTGGACACCACTTGTTTTACGTTATTTATAGGACTACATTGTCTAGGCTTACATTTTATTGGTGTACATTGTATAGGCCTATTTTTCAGTGCTTTCTGAATCATTCTTTACAGTATTTTTCGTTTACCTGAGCCTTACTGGTCGGAACTGGTTGGCAAAAGGAACCAAGAGAGGAGACGACCATGATCCTGCAACTTCAAGCTCAAAGTCTAAGGGCACGTTTAAGCAACCACTCGCTTTTGCATTCTCGCAGCTAGAAGCTAGAAATCACCTCAAATTCCAACATGGCGGTGGTTTTATGTCTGCCGCCTCGCAACGAAAAAAGCAAATACCGTGAGTTCAGAAGTGTTTGGGAAAATTGTTTCGTCATGAGGAATTCTTTATATTATTGGCACGGATTATAAGACTGGAAGTATTTACTCAAACGATGTCGGATTTAGCTAATCCATTTAGCATTGTTACCATGGCAATGTCACCTTGGCCATCGCGATTGAGTTCTAGCTGCGAGAATACAAAGGCGAGTCGTTGCATAAACCCGCCCTAACCTCTAACCTCTCCTCCTACCTCTCCTCTCAACTCTAACTTTTCTTCTTTTGGTTTCCTAAAGTGTACAGTGGAAAGTGACTGCATTTTTTAAATCAACACATTGCATTGGACCTACAAATAAATACACAGCTTTCTAGCCTAAGAATTTTAATGTACATTCTTTCACATTCTTTGCAGTATTATGTGAACCTCAGCGTTCTTTACCCAATACCGGAAGTTACAAGTGGTGACGACTATGTCCCCATGGACGTAGGCAAAGCCGAAGGTTTAAAAGACGTGGGTGATGCCAAAGCTAAAACACCTCCAGAGACGAGGTACGTGAACTTGCCTGAAACTCGTGGGCAGACCAATGATTATCTGATTATGGACAGTCCAACTGCCAAGACGTTTGCCGAGAACTTTGTCGAAGACTTGTGTAAACAGCATCACGAAATGAACGGATACGTTAATGCTCCCCACGTGTTTAACAGCAACATGGACAAACCTTCCCTGAACAATATCCAACTGAATCTGAAGAATGCGTGTTTACCGGAGACAGAGATGATTCCAATGGTTTCCGTAGCGGTGGTCAACGACAGCCCCAGTGACGAACCCCACTACCGAATACCGCCGAGTGGCAAGGCTGTCGATCCCGACCGCTTCCGTAACGATTCTGACACATCGAGCGGAATCGTTGCGGATATTGGTCATCATTTGGATGGGACGTTTGTCTGAAATGCGTTAAAATTGAACCCAGATATTATCATCCATCATCTTTCAACAATGTTCTTGTGCACGTTTAATGTGAATTGTTGACACCAGGTTTGCTGGTTAATTCAAAATGGATTTGGCCCCGGTGATAAGCCCAACCTTTTTGAAGTCCAGTGCTTCTGCATGCAAGTTGTCAACAGGAGCCTGCTGGGGTAAAACCACAGCAGTTTTTACCTGAAGCCAAACAGTATTGATAATCACAAAAGTGTCTCTTAACGGTGTCTCTTTTAAAAATTCCCAACAATTCTACTGTGCTATTGGTTCACAAATGTGTCTCACAACCCCATCGACAGGCAGAAGTGAAATCTTAGGCCTAATTTTTCTCCGTTCATTATCGTATAAATTGTAATACAAAACAAGGTGATTAGGAATTTTAAGTTGTTACAATGTAAACCAAACAAACGAATGGGTTCATCTCCCACTTTTCATTGATTGATAGATAAATGGTTCACTGGTTCATTAAACTGTAAACTGTACACCTAAGTTAATAATTTAATTATAGAGCTTGTACCTGCCTAAAGTTTACGTTTCCGTTTCATATATTGATCATTCTTTTCGACAAATATTTATTAAGTACGTATAAATGCACAGCTGTTTGCATGCGCCAGAAGAAAACACCTCATTATTATGACTTCAACGATAACAGATCAAGAGATTTCAGTTTCAACTTAACGTTGAAGTTTTCATAGAAACAAATGAAGACTCAAAAAAAGAGTAAAAAGAATATCCTCGGGTTCAAAGCGTTGATTGACAAAGTGTTAACTGAGTTACGACTGTACTTCGAAGTCGTCCAAACACAGTTTGAGTCCTAGTCGTGTATTTCGACGTTTTGTCTGGATTGGTTGTGGTAAAAGCCCCTAAATTTAAGTTTGAATCAAAACATATTGGTGTTTTTATACAGAAAATGTGATTGAATTTGCCCTGGAATTGACGAGCACATACCAAAAGCAACAAAAGTTTGTGCAATATGGCTTTAACGAGTTGATCTAACCCTTTGACTACTCTAGTTACTAGTGATTTTCGAATTGGTGTTCAGAAAAACTCGGCAGCCTGTTTGGTGTAGTTGGTGGGGAGGGAAGGTAGGTGAAGGAGCAAAAAAAATAACTAAAGAAATGATGTCCCCATCCATTTGACTCCGAGGCTAATACCGCCTAGCCATCTGGGCCAGCCCTGTACTAGGCTAAACTCCGATGGAGGTTTGACTTGCTCTCACTGACTAAACTATCTGATTTTGATCGCTTAAGCACTTCTCACAAGTTTCATAATGAAAGTAGGTGTCTGGCCAATCATTAAATCAGAAAATTTCTAGCTGCAATTGGCATATTACTATTTAATTATTATGATTAGGCGTGGTGTGTGTGAACGTTACAAAAAAAACTGTCGACTAGCAAAAGTGTGTTGTAGGTGTGGCTGACATTACGCTGTTTTTACGGCACACCGATTTTTGTTATCTTTTACCTGGGCTCCTGGTACATAAAAATCAAAATGATGTACGTTTGGCTGAATCTAAATACGTAAAGTAATTACTTGAAAATGTATGAATGTCTAGAAGAAGATATGAAGAAGGAATTATGAATTTTGTATATGTGTGTACTGAAAATATTCTAAATAGAACTTGTATGATTATGTCTACATGGGCTACACTTGAACTGAGATCAACGTATTATTTAAAATATATATATTTTTCTTGTATTGTGTTTGTTAATTATGTTTGTGTTGAACTCAAACTGCTTAAAACCTTTATTATTTCAGAAAGCTTTATGCATTTTACGGCAACCAGTAAAAAAAAAAATCCCAAGAAAATTCCTCGAGGAAAAATGTAGAGGTAAAAAATTCAATCAATGAAAATCCTGCAGAGGCAGGGGGGGGGGGGTCCATAAAAACGTTAGTAACAGCAAACATTGATTGCTTTAATAAACTCCGTTCTTTTATGGAGAGGGTTTCTGTTGTCCAGGCGTGTGGATCAGAAGTTCATTTGCTTTGCCTTCACTGGTCAAATTTTAGAGCAATATTGAAGGACATTATTCACACTCATAAAATTACGCGGTATAGATTTTAAAGAAGGACAAATTAATCAAATTAAAAAATATTAGGCAACTAAAAGAAATAATTTATAAAGTTTGTTTGGATTTATGTTTGCCGATTTTTCACCCCCTTCAACTTTGTCTTGGAATTTTTCTTGGAAGTTTTTGGTTTCGTAGAATTTCTTTCTTGGATTGTGTCTGACAAATATGGATATTTTTCTAGATTTTTTGTTTTCCATGGATTTTCTTTCTTTTGATATTTTTCTTGAATTTTTTGGTTTCCATGGATTTTCTTTCTTTCGATATTTTTCTTGAATTTTTTGGTTTCCATGGAT